>VBVR01006177.1:0-10715 GCA_011638315.1 Tetramorium parvispinum
TATCGGGATTAAGCTAGGAGGAGCTAGGCCGAACAGTTTGGAGCTCAGTCACGTGTTAAGTGTTTGTCCTGCGGAGACACTTTTGGGTGAGACAAATTGGAATTGGGTTCCATTTCGTGCAAATCCCGATCCTCTTTTCCTTCGCTCTTTATTGTGACTTCGGGGAAACGTGGCGCCGCTTAAATGCAGAGTTACGCGTGGAAATAACGGCGAACGGCGAAGTAGGAGGGCCGTTACATCATCGTTCGCGTCGCTGGAGCTCGAGTGTTAATCACTGCGTGTCAAATAGGCGGTTTCGCGTCAAATGCAAATGTAGGCACTCTATTTACCGGCGTTGAAAGCTGTTCGTGCGATTCTAACGGCGCGCTAAAATCCCTCGAGGATTTACAAAAAAAAAGGATCGCACGTATAAATTTCGTCACGCTTTATGCGGACAATTACAGCGCCGATTAGTTGACTAGAAAAACGTCCTCCGTAAGGCGAATCCAGGCTAAGCGAGGAATGAGAACGAGCGCGAGGAAACGAATTTATATCGACGGATATATTCCGTCTCTTAGCCCATAGAAAAAAATTCTCGCTCGTCGTGAACGTTTATTCATGACTGTTCATTCTTGTCATCTCGGTCTGGATTCATCTTGATGAGTTTCGAATTACGCGATATTTTTACGTGATTCCGGTATCGAATAATCGCGACCGTGCGCACGCGATAATTCATATTCTGCGATACTACACTCGCGATAGTCGCGATTGCTTTAATTCGCGTAAAACTGTTGCTCGTGCATATTCGAGGAGCACCACTCGGAGAGGCCTCGATAACGTTACGTTCCGTTTATTACTCGTGTGACTCAAGTCCGCTTTGCTCGGCTGAGGATGCAACATTTTCGCGCAACGCAAACGAGATACGTTCGTTCGGATGGCGGAATGAGGTGCTAATCGAAATGTGATAGCGCGAAAATGGTTCGGAATTATCTAGTAGTCGCGCGCGCGCGCTCCAACTTGCGTTCCCCAGGGATCGCCTCTCATCCCGATATAGGAATAGCTAGAATCGATAACTTCTCTATTTCTATTTTTTTTTAGAGAGAGAGAAAGAAAATACCTCCATGTTGCATCACTCATATATAAAAAACACTAATCAGATAAACTTTTCCCGGTAGATACATCGCGTGCTAGCGAATGAGAGAGAAATTTGCAGTTGGAATACAAAAACCGTCGTTCTTTCGTTCTGTACGAAAAAAAACTCGCGAACCCGTGCCGATCGAGCTGGCGTTCCATTTAGTATCGGAAATCACGTCATTTCCGAAAAGTATAATTCATAATTCTAATGGTCTATATCTCAATGGACTCGATCGATTGGGAAGTCACCTGCGTCGCTGCACGAGTTCGCGACATTTACAGTAAAGTAGACCTCGACCCTCGACGTTACGATTACTTGCTGTGACTTACGAACGGGAGTTAAGGATAATAGTAAGGGCGACTAGAAAAAACGGATTAATCGTACGACCTACCGTTCTGTACTTCGACGATTGGTTGCGAATACGCTGACGAGAATGATTCTACAAAAGGCTGTCGTTAATATCGCCCGTGAGAGCGAGGCGTCACGAATATGAAAATACGAATGCAGCGTGAATTCGAAACGCGTGGCTCGGGAGTGTAAAACAGGACTGATAATTCAGTAATGAGATATCAGAAGATATCCGAATACCTTAGAATCGTGCGGATAATACTGCAATAATAATATATTATCCGGGTATCCGAGTACTCGAGAATTATCTGTATATTTCGAATAATTAAACAGATGCTTGAGTATTCGAATAAATGAGTATTTGAGTACGTGGATACTTGTAACTGGGTGCTTAGATGTTCTGGTATCATTAGCTTTAGTATAAAGGCATCTGAAGAGAGTCTCGAACAACTTGCAAATTTGTATCGAAAAACAGATAAGAGAACCTTGATCTCCTCATCGCGAATCGCGTGATTCTGAAATTTATTGACGAAACTTGTATTTGCACTTATTCCCTCGATGATCTGTACATAGCAACGGGGGAAGAGGGTGATACGACCTACGCTGCACATCGTCTACAGAATATATTAGCGTTCTTTTTGTTTCGGACGCCCCTCTCGTCGCTCGGTGCTTGTCGCGGCGCATTTTTCGCTGGTAGCAGCACTTTGTACCTAATAGGCCTGATATCGATCGCGTTCGCAATACGGAACCGACGAAGTGAGCACCACGGTGATCATGCGACTAGGATTAAGTATTACAGACGACGTTTATCTCGCTGCATGCACTCGCATATACACGTACTTTCGCTCTGACCTTTCGATCTCCTCTCCTTAGAATTAGTCTGTCCTGTTATCATTAATGGCGAAGACCACATTACAGGCCGGACGTCAAAATGTTACGTTACTATCATTACTCTTATTATTATTAATATTATTATCGTTATCATTATCGTTACTATTATTATTATCGTTATTTCCACCATACGCGTTAAGAAACATTTAATTGAACAACATGAAACTGTCGCCCGCACGCGCGAGTCTGTCAATATATAGTATATGTATATAAAATTCGAATACACACCCGGCGGACCGCAAAAATGAACGAGATGAACCTTTAACAGCGTCACTAGACTCCAACGTGTCGCATAAACTATACAAAATGAGCGCTCGAAGTTGGGAGAAACGAAATATTTTGGACGGTACGACGAAGAAGCGTTCAACGAAACGTTACATTAGCTGCCGCAAAATCTTTGTGTTCCACTCAAATTCAAATCGCTCGCAACTGCATTCGCGTATTAGCATATATCCCATTAGCTCATTGCACATTGATTAGCCCACTTCGGCAAAACGCCAGCGATTCCCGCCAGCATTCCTCCGTCACACCACCGATCCTCTCCGCCGCGACAGGATCGGCCACGCAGTTTTAGAAATTATGCGAGTCAGTCGTTATCGTCAAAAAATATTCACCGATGCATTCTCACTGGACAATTCGCGATCCTGACGACCAAAAATCTTGCCAACTTCTATTCCTCTTCTATTGAGAATCGAACTTATCCAATTCCTCGACTCTTAAACATACGCTCGCAGGCATCTTGCAGCTTCTTAACATTTTTTTCACCTTTTTATCATTTCTATCATTTTTATCATTTAGACGTGTTGGAGAGTGACAGTTACTTAAGCCGTTGCGTGACATTCGCCAGGGCAACGGCGAACGCCTGCAAAGCGCTGAACGGATATTGGAAATCCAACGTGTACGCGTTGCCGTCTATTCTTCCGAATTGCATCACCTGAAATTCAACGATATTTTACACATACGATTCAATTTATATAGAGAAACGCGGCGAAAAGACGCGTTTGCTCTTACCTGTCTGCCCCTGAACTCGATCTGAAAGTTCTTGGCGCTTTCTTGAGTCACTCTGCCACCGAAATCAAGTTGATACACTTGGCTGGACTCGTTCCACATGGGCGCTTTGTTGTGCATCACCAATTGTGCATCGCGCCTTATCGCTTCCGGCTTGGTACCAGAGATTGCCATTCCTCTCTGCTTGAGCTGTAAACAACGTCTATCGATATCGTTTCCGCGCTCTTTTTAAGTGCAATGTGTGTGTATTTATCGAACACTCTTTTTCTTGGAATTTGAAAATATTTGCAATATAGACCTTCTGACGTAGTTGGGCTTTCTGGAACGTTTCTAGGTCCCGGTAACTCGCCGTCGATGAATCGTCTTGAATGAGTCCTTCTTCGTCCGAGCTCTCGCCGCGACTCTTTCTCATTCTTCTGTTTAGTAACGGACTTGATAGAAGTCTTCTTCGGATCGGAGAGGCCGACGCCGGTCTTTTACCTTTCTTAGACGGTGCTGGACTACTAGGTGAACTCCTTGGCAATCTGTGACAGATCGAAAATAAGTAAATTATTATCTACACGTAATCAATCAATAATAAATATAATATACTACCTTGACGATGGTCGAGGAGAAGGAGGTGGCAAGGAATGATTATCATCGAAATCGCGAAGTCTCGCGGCGAGGCCGTCGAGCGAGGAAGCGAAGGATCCACTCGGGCTCGATCCTCTGAAATACAATCAGCTTTTTACTTGGGACCGTTCGGAAAGCAGTTTTTTTTATTGATATAACGAATTAACTACTTACTTGACGGGAGACGCAGCGGCCTCTAATCGACCCGGCTTTTCCCTAGTAGCTTCATGAACGACGTTATTTTCATTATTAGTTTCCTCACGTTTTTCGGTAATCTCACGCGTCTCATCTTTCGGCGATTTTGTCGATTCGCTGCACTCCGCCACGCCATCCTCGGTAACTTCGGAATTGGTTAGCCCCGTTGCTTCCTCCACGTGTTCCGGCAGTTGCGGCGGAGAGGATATCTGCTCGTTACTCGGAAATATATCGCTGGAATCGAGACTCTTGGACTTGCCGCAGTTGCGGAGCCTGGGCGGCTTCGAGCTCGGCTGACTCACGTCGTGCTGAGGCTTGGCCCTTTTCCGCCGTTTCGTTTTCCGCGACACCAACACCAGCCTCTTGTTCGGCGCGTCTCTGCGCAGCATTCGCAGAGCTACGTCGCACGGGACTAATTGGGCGTCCACCAGGTCCAGGTATCCGACGCTGCAGCTTCGAACTATCGAGTCGTTCGAGCACATTGGACCGATGCTGATGACTGTCGAGGTTCTATGTACGCCCCGCGACTGCGCCGACGCCTCGATATCGTCGCGAACCTCATCGTCGCTGAATCGCATCAAATCATCATCGAGCTTAATGTTAGCAAGCGTCCCGGCGTTCACGTAGCCGGGATTCGTCTTTCCGTAGCACACATGGCACTTGGGGTCTTTGTGCTTTGAGAAACACTGCGAACACGACGACTCAAAGCATTGATCGATATTCTCCGGGAACTGATAGGAACACGCCGGCGAAACAACTCCGTGTATGCCGTTCTTATTGAGGACTAGACTCGTAGCTTGCGACCCGAGTTGAGAGCCATTCGAAGGCGTCGTATTGCCGCCCGTCGTGCTCGACCCGGTATTTTGATTATTCTTATTATGTACAAAACTATGAGCGCTCGGCGACATTGTAGTTTGGACGCCGCTGACGGGGTGCGGCGTGGTTAAAACGTTGCTCGCACACCCAATATTATTTAGACCATTCAGATACACGGTTTGCGCCGAGGCGCAATCGATACTCTCCAGACCGTTCAGAACCGGGCCTTGAGAGATGTATCGACTGCTCGACGCCTCCGCGTTCAAGGCCTGGCCGTTTTGCATGGACACGGAAATGATGTTCGTCGCACAGGCCGACGTCAGGCACGGTTTGTCGTCCTGGGAGATTTGATTGAGCTTATTGTTTTCCAGTTCCTTCTTCGTTGCCATGCCCGCTTGCTGATCCGCGAGGGCGTTCTTCATCCTCTGAATACTGCTGGCGTAGTCGGCACCCGCGTTCGAGGTCGCTATTAATGTTTGCGTGGGCGCCACCGCGTTTTTCGGCGACTGCAAGGCCGGCACGTCGCAGCACCTCGGCGGATTGTGCCTCGGTGGCGTCCGGTAGGTGTTCGTAGGGGCGTTTCTAATGTTCTCGTACAGATTTCCCATGTCCTGCAGATCCACGTACGGAACGTACTCGCTTTCGTAGCTCTCGATCTTTCCCAGCGACGTCGGCAGGGCCTCCGACGTCAGGAACTGATTCGAAATTTGGGACTTCGGCCGATTCGGGTGGTTCAGCCGAGCGTTGCGGGGAGTCATCGGCGCGATCGGCGGCGGTTGCGCCTCGGGGGTGGCTCGCGAGCTCGCCTCCTGATACGATTCCTCTTCGTCCTCGGAGAACAGATTGGGGTTGAACGTCGGGTCTGGCCCTACGTGACAATAATCACACGTTATTAAGCTTCGATAGACGAGGGAAAAATTCAAATCACGCAACCGCATCAATTATCATAAATTACCGGAGGGCAAGTCGTCCCGCAGCTCCGTCATCACGAGCGTCATTTGCCTGGGTTGCAGGTGCAGCAACGACGTTCGATACGTTACCTGACCTAGGTTAGCGGGAACCGAATCTGCCAAGCCGTGAAACTTGAATTTCGTGCCCCAGATGTTCGACGTTACCTCGACTAGCCTCGCGTGCTACGAACAGATACCGCCCCGTTAGAAATACGACAACGCACACACGGCCGTTCGTCACGCGAGTAGCGTACGCTCCCTTTGATATAAAAGAGTCGTCAAAGTCTGCGCGTGGCATGCGATTCATTACGTCGAAAGATACGATGTTGCGATTGCATATACGAGAATAAAATATTTTATACGAGTCCCTCTATAAATACGAGAAAGCGAGAGAAGGAGAGAGAGAGAGAGAGATTGTATTACCTCTGGCAATGTATCCACATATGCGAGATCATTCGGCTTTTCCTCCCGTTCCGCCGTTTCGTCGCCCGTCCTCTCGTCCCTTCTTTTCCTGTTTTTTTTCCTGTAACGGGGCGACCCGCACAAATCCGCCGTATCTTTCTCGGTGTCCGAGCCGTCGCTGTACGATGGGCACTGTGACATGTCGTCGAACACCTGCAGAGTCTCTTGATTCTGTGGATCGAATATCACGAACTCCGGTCGGATCTTGCTGGTCCTTCTGCCCTTCAGCAGTGGCACGAGTCCGCCCAGGTACTCCAGGTACAGCGTGTAACACGGCACAGGCTCCACGGCGTGCCTGAGCATGGTGCAATGCAACCGGCTGCCTCCCGGCGGCGGTCTTGACACGAAGCGTCGCAACTCCCTCGGTTCCGGCACCGAGCATCTAAAAAATGCACGAAAGCACATCCTTCAAATCTAAGTGGCGTCCCGCTACTTGGAGTTGAAGAGTTTATAGAACTTTTTTTTTTACCGTATTGTGTTAGCGAAAAGGGCGGCCACCGAGGCTCTCAATCGCGGCGGTAATGGAAGATGTTGAACATTCGATTCCCTCGTGAGAGCCGCTCTCACCGCCAGTCTCGACAACAATTGAAGCGAGCCGACCCTTCTGCAAAGAACAATTCAACTACTTCATTGCGTTCCGGCGAGAACTGCAGACGTGAATTATCGCTCGTCTGCCTATAAACGCGACTACGTCGAAGTGAGAACTCACCTGGAGACCCATGCGGCGTGGACCCGCGCTCCGGTCGCCACGAAGAGCCGCCTGTCGTTATGTCCCCAAGTCAATGCTGATACGGGGCACTAACACGAGCCATGAAAAAAATCGTAAAATAAATCATTTAATTTTATAAAGTGCCAGGTAAAGAGATACGAGCGTTCTTCTACGTGGACGTACTTGCGTGTACGGAATCTCCGTCGTGTATACGAGGGCACCGTTGACTGAGTAAAACTTTAGGAGATTCGTGTACTCTTGCGAACTGCCCTGGTCGGACGACTCCTTCGTGCCGGCGATGGCCAGCAATTTCCTAGAGTTACTCCATTCGGCGTGCAAAGGTGGCTTCAGATTGCTGCGTATCGTAATCGGCGACACGTCATCGAACGATCGTAGCATAACGATGTTGCCGTCGGCAAGGCAAACGGCCAGCACGTAATTCCGGTCATCTGCGCTTGCACATACAACATAAATGCATTAACGTGCATCGCGCCGGTCTTTCTCAAGCTCGCGCTCAACCCCTTCGGATCGGCCGTAAGTGCCTGCGATTAATACCTTTCTGAGATCGATCGCACGTTTCATCTTCCTCCATCGTGAACTTCTCGGCGCTCCAGGCCATCGACGTAACTCCGGCTGCTAATTGTACCTCTGACACCATAGCTCCGTGAACATCCATCACGATTAACTGGCCCGCAGTCGTTCCGAAATAGACCTTTTATCGTAGAACAATATCGAAGGTGAATAATGCCATTTTATTTCTTTCCTGTCGTTCGAAGACACTTTCATCGGCGACAAAGGGAGAGCTTTTAACTTGTACTTAGCTGCCGTTAACGATGATTGAGCATAACATCGCGTCACAATGCAAAGAATGCTTCTATTAGGCAGGTGGCATATTGGCGTATCGTATTTTACACGTGATGCACGACTCAAATTTGATTTGTGTTATTATTTGTCACGTCACAGCCAGCAGTTCTCGATTGACGATGATCAGTGTTAGTCTCAGATTTATATTGATCAAACCCTAAATTTATTTTTTCTCGCGATTTTTTCTAACAGATATTTCTAATTGGTTGAAACATTTCGCGAGTACATCGATTTATCTCTCTCCCGTACCGACTATAGCGGATTTTGGAAAATTACGAAAAAAACTTTTATAAAAACTTTTCAAACCTGCTGATCGTCCGGAGTCCAAATGCCGCAAGTTATCGTCGCTTTGTCGTTGAGCATTGACGACCAATACCTTTGACCGGCGACGCTGCCGACTAATACGAAGCCATCCTGCAATAAAACATCGTATTCCCCGCAAACGATCTTCGGCAGAAAACGTATGAGCCACATTTATGACGAAGCTCGTAAATAAAGTTCTAAAGTCTGAAGCACATCCCGTCACATTGAATAAAATGCTCTTTTATACTGAACGATAGTATGTACATCGATAAAATAAATATATATTTTGCAGTTGCGCAATTTGTTCGTATTTTTGTTTCAATTTAAAAAAAATAGAAACAAATTGTTGTGTTTTTTTTTCGTTGCAGACTACTCGTGATATTAGAACAGATTGGAGCTCATGTCTGAGGGGAAATCACAGTAACAAGCTGAAATAATACCGCAACTCACCCTGTAACATATAAGAGCCATGCGGCCGTCGTGGGACCAGGAGAAATGCGTAACAGGTGTGTTTCTGTCGTTGATTAATTCTATACTCCATCGTCCGTCGTATTTGATCCAAACGAAGATTACACCCGAACTGTCGCACGAGGCCAACTTTTGATAAGGTTCATTCCATTTGACAAGTATCACCTACATTTAGATATACAAATGAGTTAGCTTCAAAAATGATATAATCTGAGAATAAAACTACGGATTATGATTAAATTTTAACAGATTATTGTCGACGCATTGTTTGCAAAAATCTTCAATTTTCCATTTCCAATTTATTCCGTAAAGATGATCGTGTTTCGCGCTACCTTTAATATATCGCCGTAAATTGATCTCCGGTGTTTCACTTCGAGTCCGTAATTAATTTCATGGGCTCTAATCGGGAATGAACCTAAGCTTTAATTAGCGTCAATTTTCTTAACAAAAATTTTTCAACACCTTAATCAGAATATGTACGTGTATATATATCTCTCTCTCTTTTATAAGTTTTATAAGTGTAAGACGATTAACATAATTAAGAATTATGCAATTCTGACGAGACCAATAAAGGACATATAAGCACATATTAAGAATTAATGCTTTGGGTAGAATCTTGCGATTCGCACTATTAATGATAAATAATTCCGATTGGAAGGTGTATTCTCATTACGTTGTTTCAAGTACGTGACTCCTTCGATATACATCCCCGAGGATTAGGAGAGATTACCGGTCCTGCAAGAAAGGTAATCGTGAGTGTTTGAAGGGATTAGCCACTCTGTCAAGGACGGTAATCATGACCCTCGCTTTTAAGGTTTATCTCGCGCTGCTAGTGGTCGGAATAAGTCTCATAGAGTGAAATCGCGGATACATCCACGAGACATCCACGCGGTGTCATTGCTCCATCCCTCGATCGATTGCTTTCCACTGCGTTTACGAGCGACGGCGTCTATATTTTTATCATGCTGATACGGCAAATAGAAGTTTATCGGAAAATTAATTTATGGATTGAAAATGTTAGATAACAGTTTGCTTCTCTGTTTGCTGATAACTATTTATATCTTCGCGAATATTTCTTGTGCGATTTACAATTAATCGCAATCATATAATAAACAGACAGTCAATAACATTACAACTTATAATATTTACAACTATTTTTAATTAACGCAGCAATTAAATATTTTATAAGATATACGATTTATTATGTGTTACATATATTTTGCAATTATCTAATTCGTAAATTTTGCTTTTGGTTTGCCTTTCGATGACTTGTTTTCCAAAAATCGTGAAATGAATTAAAACAAATTTTTTCTTCATCTTGTTTCTCTTTATTATTATTTTTTCTCCGAACTTCTGAAATGTACGACAGATTAATTTCCCTGTTCGTAAAGCTTTGATCGACCGTCCGGTATTGTTTGAGGGGAAAGCGCGGACACGGAGTCACCGAGGGTGAGCTGCGAAAAATGAGAAGGAGGATACCGTACGTGACGTGAGTGGCGACAAGTTGTACACGTGTGCATCAACCCTGCATACACATACACATACACACATGCCCGTACGCCCGTGTATGAGCGAAGGAAAGATTCGAAAAGTTATCAATGCTTTTACAGAACAACTTTTACAGAACATAAGAATTTTCCACTACGTGTCGTTGTACAACTGGATCGCTCTGTAATTGATTAATCTGCAGATTTTCGCAAACTTTTCTTAGAATTGCACTTTTCGAAATATATGACATAGTGAGACTCGCATTGGCCGTAATAACGCCGGAATCCATTTTTCTTAGAGTATAACTTATATAACATCGTGACATCTTATATCCATTATTATAAAAGAAAAAAAAACGTCGGGAGAGAATTCTATTTATATCGGTTCGAAACGATGTATTAGTCCCGAGGAAAGAATTTTAATAGCAAACGCCTAAGAAAGTTTTCCTCTTTTGTGATTTTAAGCGAGACTCCATCACGTGGAATTT
>VBVR01006178.1:0-10715 GCA_011638315.1 Tetramorium parvispinum
CACTCCTTCCTCGAAAAAGCACATGGTCCTGTCCTGGGGTAATAAGGTTTCACCTTGACCCGAAATTAAGGACCAGCGATCGCACAGCTCGGTTAGAAGCGTCACAGCGTCTCGAACGTTGACCTGTAACCGAAGCGTCCGCGTGCGATCGGCTCGAAGCGCTCGCCCGAGTAGAGTGTCTTCGAGTTAATAAACAAACGGCCGTTACGTCCTCCCATACCCGCTCCATATCCCGATCATTTGACCTACTCGAGAAAAACCTCGGGTCTGGACGTAACAGTTTCTAAAACTCAGAAATAATTTCAATACCGTGAGCTTAAATGCATTGAATCAATTAATCGTGCTTATGGATATAAGGGGTAGTTTTCACTCTTAAAGTTGCACCATTGCCGATATAAAAGAATATGTGTCTATTATTTTTGGCTAATCTACAAATATACTGAGTTTCATTAAAATCGACGAGTCAGACAAAGGTAGGTTTACATGTAAGTGCTTAAACAGTGTGAAGAATTTCACAATTACATATGTGTCCTAATATTTGTTGTGATACGTCATATTATCTTTGTTATTAATTTTTAACCATGCAGGCTTATAATTTATTTGCGCCATAAACATAGTAATGGTTAGAGCCCAGACGAAAAACTGAAAAGAGATATTAAACAGAAATATTATTATTTGACATATTGCAACTTATTCTTAATAAACTAAATTTCTGCATATAAATATGAATAATATTAAAGAGAGAGATTAACTTTATGAGTAAAACTGTAGTCAAAATAAAATAGACCCCAACCACTAAACTTCAATGGCCGTAATGTTATTCGCAAAACAAACTGGTAAATCTGCATTACATCCAATAAACATGCATTATAATGCAATTCTTATTTAAATATACTTAAAAAAATATTATTTAGAATAAAGAAATGATTATACAGAAGCATTATCTCACCTCTTCACGAATTTTCGCAAAACAGATAAGAGTTGCTAATTTATGAATAATAGCCTTCGTCTTTTGCGCTTTAAATGACATAAAAAAATCAATTATATCTTTTTACATTTATAACTGCATTGTTACCAAAAGAATATCGTAAAATAAGAAGTATGACAAGACAAGCGTTGATTATATGGTTTTTAAAGATCTGTGGAACGTGAACTTTGGATTCTTTAGTGTCCATGATATAAAATGATACAAAGGCTATATTTATTCCTTCTGTTCTAAATTATTCTTTATACGTCATCAGCATCATTGATATAACGTTTATTATTCTTCTAAGGTTAATGAACTCCACTTTGTTGTAATCATTTTACAATTAAATTTATTTCAATTCTTAACTTCTCGAAATAAATGTAACAAAATAATACAAAATTAATTAATTTGCTATGTGGGGCATTATTTATGAAGTGATCCACCTAATTTTTCAAAGTTTTCCAATTGTTCCTATATTTGAACAAATTGTAGTCCTATCGAAAGTAAAAACGTTGCTTAAATTTTTTTGGCCCGTGACCAACTGGTATTTTACTATTAGAGGCTTGAACTATTATTATTTGGGCCGGCGCACCCAACTTCAAACGTTTATAACTTTCATTAGACTACTTGGATTTTAAAAAACAAGGTATGGTTTTGAAAAGTTTTTTTATGTCTGTAATCTTGTATAATCTGTTTTTAAAAAAATCAACATTTATCTAAGATTTTTGAAAAACAAAACAAAAATCCAATTTTTCTCAATTATTGACATTTTCGAGTTTCTTCGGAAATGTCTTAAACAAAAGTATAAATCTTCCCATTTGAAATGAGACCAAGATCAAGATGGACTGGTTTCTAATTTTCAAGATATAACCCGTTTTAGGACCGAGCGAGTCACCCACGGTGAAGCGCGGGCACTAGTATCAGTATATTTATGCACTTTAGGTGGATCACTTCGCAAATAATGGTCCATGTTTATTAATACTACATTATTTAAATAAGCATTCATTTGCATTAAATTTATATTATTAAACTCAGCATGTATTGTACGTATTTAGAAATTTGTAATACACTTCTGTATTCATAAAATTGTTAAATTTTTTGCAAGAAAGGAAATAAATTTTTTTGTGCTTTTACTTTGTTATTCCTAAAAAAATTTAATTACGCTTTTCCTTAATATTCTTTAAATTATAGATGTACCGAAATTAGACTAGATAAAGTAAACGGCCTCGTTGAACAATTATCAGAAACAGAAGAATTTGGATTGAGATGTAAATGGAAAAAATCTATTGTTGTTAATCGCTACTATATTGAAAACTCTAAGAACCGCAAACACATATTATGGACTGTAATGTAAATTGCAAATTTTCCAATTTATGTAATATAAAGATAAATATAAATTTTATACTCTTTAAAAATGTGATAAATCATTCATTAGAAATTCTAATCCCGCTAATTTATCTGAGAGACTAATGTAACATAATATATTTAGGAAATAACAAATTTACAAGTATAAATATATTTATAATAATTTTGTTTCTTTGTTAACGTAATATCTTTTTAGACATCTCCATTTGGAACTTTATCAAACTGCTCGTAATATAAATGGCCTCTTTGTAATACAAATGACTCTACAGATGCTTATCTATTTTGTTATATTAAATGAATCATTTTATTCTGGATATTACTCGATATTACATTTGGAAGAACTGTAATCAACAAATCTAATGTGGCATTATACTTCTTTCTTTCTTGCAATATATGGTTTATTGAGTTTTTAATGAAACTCATATCACTGTATTACATTTGCGAAAGTGTTAGCGCTAAGGTAAACATTTCTCAACAGAAATAAAATTTTTACAAGTTATAGCAAAGTTCATAACAAGTTATATGTATAAGAACTCACAATTTTGAATCTTTCTGCAGAAATAATAATTGGAAGAAATAATTACATCAAGCAGAAGTAATTGCAAAACAAACATTAATATTATGCTTATAAAATAAAAAATTTTGACATTTCTGCTTTATGTAAAATTTGTTATTGAAAACAATGCAGTTATAAATGTAAAAAGATATAATTAATTTTATGTCATTTCAGGCGCAAAAGACGCAGGCTATTATTCATAAATTAGCAAATCATATTTGGTTTGCGAAAATTCGTGAAAAGAGGTGAGATGAGATTCTGTTTAATCAAAATAATTTTTATTTAAGTACATTTAAATAAGAATTGCATTATAACGCATGTTCATTGGATGTTATGCAGATTCATTAGTTTGTTTTGCAAATATCATTACGACCATTGAAGTTTAGTGGTTGGGGTCTATTTTATTTTGACTACAGTTTTACTCGTAAGGTCAATTTCTCTCTTTAATATTATTCATATTTATATGCAGAAACTTAGTTTATTCAGAATAAGTAGCAAAATGTCAAATAATAATATTTCTGTTTAATATCTCTTTTTAGTTTTTCGTCTGGACTCTAACTGTTACTATGTTTATGGCGCAAATATATTATAAGCCTGCATGGTTAAAAATTAGTAACAAGAATAATATGACGTACCACAACAAATATTAGGACACATATGTAATTGTGAAATTCTTCACACTGTTTAAGTACTTAGAAATAATTCGATGTTTCTACTTAATGTTATAATTGTCTGATGTAAAATAAATATACTGATTTACGAAATATACAATATAAATAACTACAATTAATTTAATATTTTTTTATATCTCATTAATATTTTATATCTATTTGTCATATTAATTTGTATATGTATATTGTTTATGTTCTTCATCGTGCCGAGAGCACGATGCACGCGTTCGGTTGAAGGCGGAGATAATTTCATTCAGATGTCCGCGGTTCGGAACTTGCACTCCTTATCATTCGAAAAGCTCACGCTCAACTCGCGCTCTTGCACACACTCTCACACACAATATTCTCTTTCTAATCTTCGCAATGTCTCAGGGAGACTACCTACGAACGACTAACACTCCTTACTTCTCAAATCGTCAGCAACCCCGTCATGTCCCAAGCAATTAGAGACTCAGGTCAAGAGAGGGATCGTGGAATGCGCGGAAATGAGCTGTTTTTCATAGCTCATTGGCTAAAGATCGCGGTTGCGGGCCCGCGCGCCAACATTCCGCCCGCCTCGTCCCTGGACGAAACAGAGAAAACACTCCGCATCGCCCGCCATGCCGCGACGCCTCGGCCTGCGATAAATCCCTAGGCCGTTTCTGAGTTTGGGAGCGGACAGATCTTTGTGATGGGCCACGTGAGACGGGACGAAACAGTGTCCACCTCCACAATGCGCACCAATCCGTCTTTCCCGGAAATACCTCGCGTATCCTCCCAAGCTCCCACTTCGCAGGGGGCAACAGCTCGTTTTTTATGAGAACGAGAGTTCCCGGTTCCAAATTGGCCGCACGATTCCTCCACTTGCCCAGTTGCTGCAAGTGCAGCAAGTACTCTCTGGCCCACCGGATTCAAAAGTGGTCTCGCATGACACCAACCGCCACCGAAGTCCGGGAGGGCCCACTTCGCCAGGATCGACGGGAGGCTCCGGGATGTTGATCGGATGTGTCTCGTCCAGCAGGTGTCCAGGCGTAAGCGCGGTAAAATCCGTCAAGTCGTTGCTCATCGAGTACAGAGGTCTGGAGTTCAGGCACGCCTCCACCTGACAGAGGAGGGTGGAGAGCTTCTTATAGGTGAGACGGTGGTCCCCCAGAACCCGCCAGAGGTGATATTTTGTGGACTTGACTCCCGCCTCCCATAGCCCACCGAAGTGTGGGGCTGAAGGTGGAATAAAAGTCCACTCTGTCCCGTCGGAAACCAGCTGAGAGCGGCCTTCGCGGTAGAATTCAAATGCCGAGCTGAACATCTCCCGGAGCTCCCGCTCAGCGCCACTAAAATTGGTCCCGTTGTCACTGGTTAGCCTCGCGCAGCGACCGCGCCTCGCGACGAATCGGCGAAATGCAGCGAGAAATGAGGGGGTCGAGAGGTCGGAGGCCGCCTCCAGATGTACCGCCTGGGTTGCACACGAAGAGGCGAATGTAGCCCTTCGTGGATGTGTTTCCTCGTCCCTTTGAGGCTCGAAGCAGAATCGGCCCGGCAAAATCCATGCCAGTGGACCAAAAGGGCCGCGCTTCGCGAACGCGATCGGCAGGTAGTTGACCCATCTGCTGCTGGGCGGAAACACCCCGAAATCGAGCACACTTCATGCACCGATGGCTCACGGATTGGATTAGTGTGTTGGCATGGACGATCCAGTATTGCCGTGCCAGGACACTGCGTGTAAACTGTGGACCGCCGTGCAGAGCCCGGTGGTGCGCGTCGCGGATCAGCAGCAGCGAGAGATGACTCGACTTGGCCAACACGATTGGGTGCCTCTCCTTGAAGGATAACGGCGAACGCTCCAGTCGGCCTCCGACTCGAATTAAGCCATTCGGGCCCAGAAAAGGTCGCAGCTCTCGGAGTGTAGACCGACGCGGTAAAGATTCTCCGCGAGTGAGGGCCGCAATCTCAACCGTATAGTCCTGGCGCTGAGCAATCCGCAGCCATCGGAGAAGGCAGACCGCCAGCTCGGCTGAGAAGAGATGTGGTGTCCTTGGCTCCGGACCGCAGCGCAGAAATCTGAGACAATGAGCAGAGATTCGAAACAACCTAGAAAGAGAGGAAAGCTTATAAGCAGCTCGTTGCCCAGTTCCGGAGGAACCTCTGCGGTAGCGAGAGTGCGTCGATCCTCCTGCTGTTCCCGGTCGTCAAGCGGCGGGCCAAGACTCGTCGGCGTCCTCCAGCCAGCGTGGTCCCCTCTACCAAAGACGGAGATCCGCCAGCTCGGACGGTGTGACTCCCCGAGTAGCTAGGTCCGCTGGATTCTCCTTGGAGGCCACATAACGCCAGTGCTCCGGAGACACCTTGTCCTGAATAGCTGCCACCCGGTTGGTAACAAATGGCTTCCACCTGGTGGGATGGCAGTGTAGCCACGCCAAAACGACTATGGCATCAGACCACGCATGAAGATTGGAAGCAGTGATTCCGAGTTTATTCGCCGTGCTTTGGAGCAGTCGTGCAACGAGCAGGGCGCCGCAGAGCTCCAGTCTGGGAATAGATACTGGCTTGGTAGGAGTCACCTTAGTTTTTGCCACCAAGAGACTTATCTGCCAGTTGCCGGATGGTCCAATGTCCCTCACGCCGCAGCGTATGCCCGCTCCGAGGCATCAGAGAACGCATGCAGTTCCACCAGGCTGGAAATGCCAGTCCAGCGGGGAATGCGCGATTTAGGCCGGGGAAGGAGGTAGCGATTCTGAACCAGCGTGCACCGAGCGGAGGAGTCTGATCCCAGTCTAAGCCGGCCATCCACAGGTCCTGGAGGAACACTTTGGCCATGATGAGTACAGGAGCCACCCAACCTGCTGGATCGAATAACCTCGACACGTCGGACAGTACAGATCGCTTTGTGGGATCCGTGGTTGACGTCAATTGCGGGACCGCCCGATGCTGCAGTATCCGTCGCGGGAGCCCAGATGACGCCAAGGGTGCCCATGCCCTGAGTTGCCGAGAAAAGCCGCTCCGCCAGGTCTCTATGCGGGCACAGTTGTGGGTGAGAACCCGCCCATTTGCTGAGATAAAAACCCCCCGCCTCGAAGAAGTCCACCGTCTGCTGGCGAACCATGAGCGCCTCCTCCAACGTACTCGCGCCCGCGAGAATGTCGTCCACGTAGGTGTTGGAGCGGATGACATCTACCCCAAGTGGGAAGCGATGGCCCTCGTCCTGCGACAGTTGCAGCAAGGTCCGGGTCGCGAGGTACGGCGCTGAGGCGGTACCATAGGTGACGATGGTAAGTCTGAAATCACAAACTTCGGATATCAGGTCCGCCTGCCATAGAATCCTTTGATAATCAGCGTCATCTAGATTGGACACGAATTTGACGGAACATCTTAACGATGTCCGTTGTGAAGGCAAATTGGAGAAGACGCCAACGAGAGAGCACCAGCCACAGATCTGTCTGTAGCTTTGGAGCTGGGAGCAATACGTCGTTTAGAGAGACACCCGTCGAGCTTCGGAACGAATTATTTATAAGCATTTAAACACTGTTAAGAATTTCACAATTACATATGTGTCCTAATATTTGTTGTGGTACGTCATATTAGCTTTGTCATTAATTTTTAACCATGTAGGCTTATAATCCATTTGTGCATAAACATATTAATGGTTAGAGTCCAGACGAAAAACTGAAAAGAGATATTAAACAGAAATATTATTATTTGACATTTTGCAACTTATTCTTAATAAACTAAATTTCTGCATATAAATATGAATAATATTAAAGAGAGAGATTAACCTTATGAATAACTCATGTGGACCGCCAGAAGGATACGACGGTTGTCGTATCTCGAGGTGAGTTCCTCCCACGCGACGGCATAACCTTCGGATGACATTTCGACCTTGGCAATGACAGCTACCGCCTCCCCCGTAAGGCTAGCCTTCAAATACTGCAGCTTCTGGATCGGAGCGAGACCCGTAACGTCGTGGACACGCGACCTGAAGAGATCGCGGAAGCCCTCCCAAGCCAATTGTTCCCCATTGAAGGTCAGCAGGGTGATCTTGGGCAACTGAATCTGCTTGAGAACGGAGCTAGTGTCTCCCCCACTCGATTCCGCGCCCTTTGTGGTGGTGAGGTAGCTCGAAATGTGAGATTTCGCCGAAACGTAACTGTCCTCCGTCAGACTGAAATAATCGTCCTTCACATATTTGGTTTCGTTGAGATCATCGTAGCCTAGAAGGCCGTCATGCGCTTCCAAAAAACGCGTCCAATACGTCTCCAGGAGCTGGAGCAGGGTCGTGAGGAGGGCCTTCGTTAATTTGTCTTTGCCGCTTTTAGCGAGATTATCCCAGAATCTATCTATTAAACCCGCTGTATGCATTTATTGTTTAATCGCAAGATCCATCTCAATGCGTCGAGCGATTTCGTTGCGTTATTGTTGCAGCAGAGCCGTCAGCTGTGGAGACGCGATGAATGAAACGCGCGCGGCGACGAGGGTGAAACACGCGCGGAGCGCCGAGAGTTCGCGCCGATGGGCAAGACGCGCGCGGAGCGGCGAAGGTTTGCGCCGATGAGCGAAACACGCGCGGAGCAGCAAGCTCATCCAAATGCAATCACGTGCAAAGGGTATGGCACTTGACCGAACAAGACTGATAAAACGCGCACTGCCCTGCACTGATTGTTGAATATGGACGGTGACAACTGTTCGCGACTTACCCGGAGAACGGAGTCCAAGTCCACCACGTATCTGGCTCGAAGGACCAAAAATGTTCTCGCCCCGCCGAGAGCACGCGTTCGGTTGGAGGCAGAGATAATTTCATTCAGATGTCCGCGATTCGGACCTTGCACTCCTTATCATTCAAAAAGCTCACGCTCAACTCGCGCCCTTGCACACACTCTCACACACAATATTATTTTTCTAATCTTCGCAATGTCTCAGGGAGACTACCTACGAACTACTAACACGCTTTACTTTTCAAATCGTCAGCAACCCGCCTCATGTCCCGATCAATTAGTGACTCAGGGTAAAAGGGGGGTCGCGATTGCGCAGAAATGAGCTGTTTTTCATAGCTCAGTCGCTAAAGATCGCGACTGCGCGTCAACAGTTTATATCTAGAGAAACGGTTTCCTCGACCTCGCAGATGTCGATGCAGTCTTTCCGGGAGCCAGTGCGGAATGGCACAAGCCATCACGCACACAAGTACGAAACAGGATACTTCATTTAACAAGGAGATTAAGAAAATATGCAAAATGAAATTAAAAAATGAGTGCAAATTAATTCATACATACTTTCTATGCGGATCGATTATTTCGACTATATACTATCTTAATATACTTAATGGTATAAAGACATTTGCGATATAATCATATGTGGCAATTTAATCGCAAAGATGAACGTGTGACGGTGCATAAAATTAATTGTGTTAAAAGACATCGACCGACTACTTTATCGTGTAATGTTAGGGTAAAGTTGAATAATATATCATGCTAATGCATTGCTCTACGCTTATTCTGTAATGAGTTACATTATGTAATGAGTTAGACTGAATAACTGAAAAATAAGTCTAACAGATATCAATTTATGATAAAAACTACAATTATTATGAACATCTACCATAGCAATAGGGTAAACCCGGGTAAGATGGCCACAGTTTTTTAAAATGCAAAAAACTTATCTTCATTATTAATATTTTTTAATACCATTCTGCATATGGCTTACTGAACCTTAAGGTACACATTACTACTGAGATATAAAAAAAATAATTCACAGAAATTTCATAGTATTATAATATTGCAACATAAGCATTAACTATCTTACTTGACTTTTAACTATAAGATGGCCATTGTATTATGGGGATAAATAACATATACATTTCGTGTTAAAAATGTATCTAATCTTTTGTATGTACAAACAACAAAAAACTGATAATTTTTCATTTTTCATTTTATTTTGTTTTTATAACACATTGAATATATTATTTATAAAAAACAACACGTATATACAAAATAAGTCATAATAGTAGCACTTCCGCATGTAGCAAAGTGCAATATCTGTAATTGTGAAAAAAATCATTTATCCACAACATATCAAACTGAAATGTAAAACTGCATTATTTTTTCAAAATTTTGAAGCAACATCTAGCGGGAACGTCCGAGATGGGACATCTTATCCAAACTGTGAGGGAAAGATGATCACAGTATTTAAAAAAAAAAAACGGTAAACACAGAAATAAAAATTATAGTTCACATTACAATTTATATACCTTTATTATGCATCTAATATTGATTACGACACTTTAACTGTAATTTATCCGATGTTACAGCAGTTTTTAGTGGATACACGAAAAACTTTGCAGGCAGTCAAATGTAAAAACATGATATAATATTTACAATATCATTATTTCGCATAATATACGTACATAAACTATTGTATATATCGATCTACTTTAAAAATGATTTAAAAAACGCACTATTTAACAATTATTTAAAAAATTACAGCCTTTTGCCATCTTTTCTGGTATGGCAGTCATACCCAGTTTACCCTATCTATATTTCTTTATAATAGAATGTATCTTTCGGCACCGGCAGCTTCATTTAAAAACGTATCGAAGAAATATATTCAGGAATATTCTCTCTCTTTAATCTAAGCTCATGAGTTCTTTCATTTTTATTCAAACTCTTTTCTATAAATAATATTTGTGAGAACGTTACAATCAGGGTGGAATCACGTAATTCATAAATATATAATATTTTATTTTATAATAAATTCTATCTTCTCAGGCCAATGAAAGAGATAAAATAATTCATCAATTGACAAGTGTACATCAATATGTTGACATTTCAAAGGAGATAAAAAATATTTAAACTCAAATAAATAAATAACATAAATTACATGAAATTAAATAATAATTATTTATCTACAGATTCGTCAGTTTACCTTACAAACAATGCAGCATCCGTTAAAGTTTTCTGGAATGGGTCTCTTCTACTTTGGCAATTCATTTCTTCGAAAGGTTTACTTTAATCTTTACTTTTCGTATTATTTTTTAATATATTGTACATTTTATTATATTAAAAAATTAATTATCAAGAATATTCATTTTCATTATGTCATTAAATTTGCGTTTTTCAATTTATTGGCATTATAATGAAGTATGCTGCTTTTATACTAAATGAGACAATTAATTGATTTATTTCTTTCCTGT
>VBVR01006179.1:0-10714 GCA_011638315.1 Tetramorium parvispinum
AAATGTTGCGATAGTTTTGTTCTTCTCTTAAATCTCTTAAAAAGGATAAAAAGATTTAATATAGAGATTTAATTGTTGCCGCTTTTCTACGATATCTAACCTATTCTAAATTAATTTATTTATATTTATTTATTTATTTATATACTGTGATGAAAGAATAGCTAAAAAAAATCCATAATTGTAATTCCGCGATCAACATAAAATGTTGCGATAGTTTTGTTCCTCTCTTAAATTTCTTAAAAAGGATAAAAAGGAGATTTAATGTAGAGATTTAAATGTTGCCGCTTTTCCACGATATCTAATTTATTCTAAATTAATTAATAGTGATTGTTTGAAATAAGATAAAATTTTATGTTAAATAGTCCTCTGAATAAAACTGTTGCGCGTGCTGGAACTAAGTCAAGTCCGCATTCGTCTTGCACTTTTTTTCCTTACCGGTTCACTTACGATTTCCTTCGAAGGTTTATTAAAACCGGATCGAATGAATACCAGTTCAGATAACGTCCTTGTACCTTGTGGAGATGCTCTGACCGAGAATTTTGTTTTCGCGTTGACCTATATTCAATTCACAGCCTTTCGTATTGATATAACAACAGCTTTTAGTTCCAGGCATTCATTAGATGAGCTGAATTTTATTTTATTACATATACATATGAAAGATATTGTGATAATAATATCGTAATTGAAATCAAATTACTATTAGTTAAAAAATTTAAATGTATCTGAATAATTGTTTAGTTTTTATGAATTTAAAATTTAATATTTGCTCATATGTTGACAAATTGGCGAGAAAAATTTCTAGAAATCTTGGGAGCCTTAGTTATCATATTATATTTTATATTAAACAAAGGAAACAGAGTTGTTTAAAGTATAATAATAATTAATAATAATAATGGATAATAATTTCTTATGAGAGGTATATCTCTTTAATTTGACTTTGTCAAATTTGTACGGAAAATCAATTCACAGAGGGAGACAAGAAGCAAATAAATCACAATTATAAATTGATATGCAAAATGCATGCTAAATAAATAAGATAATATGATGAATAAAATATTAATCTTATTTTTATTCTTTTCATGATTATTAAATTAAATTAAACAATTAAAAAAAATATGTGAAAATTTGTGAATGAAATTTATTTCTTTCTGAATTAATTTCTTCGTATTTATAGTTGTTTTAAATGATAATTTAGGTGCAAGAACTAAAATACATACAAAAAACATGTACATGAGATTTAATTAAATAATTTAAAAAATTGTGAATAAATTTTCTAGAAACTCAATTTAAAAGACAACTGTGAATATCTCTATCTCTTGGCATTACTTTACAGTTATAAATTTTTATAACGTGTGAAAATAAAACTTAAAATTTATTTCATTAATGAGTGCTTGTAAAGAGCAGTATACGTCTAGAGAAAAATTATACAAGGAGTTTTATATTCATATTATTTTTATTTAAGCATTTTGTCCCATATCATTCAGTCATATTACAATATATTACAAGTAACGTAGTTACCTGTTTGATGTTGTACGCAGTATATAACTTTATTTTTATATGCCTAATCCTCTAAATTTTAATGCGTTATATTTTAATGTATGAAATCGCAAAACCAACAATCTTTCAACAAACTACAGACGGAGCTTGAAAACATATTCGATCGTTTTACACTCTGTCAGAAATGAAAATCAATCTTCTTGTGCTCTAACGACGTGAATAACAATTCATTACGTTCATTCGCAATGTTCAAATCGAATTGGTAAAATATGATAGTTTTTTTCGTAGATATGTTTTTTTACATTTCGCAAACAGCAATCTCATCAAAAGTGATACATTAGCATTATTAACATATGGCATCCGCGTGTGATATGTGTAAAAGAAGAAAAAACAATGTGCTGCGCATTAAATTCATTCAAAATAGAAGAAAATCATTCACTCGAGGAAGCGAATCGCAGACTGATCACTTAATAACAGAACCACGGTGAGCTCGCATTTCATAATAATATCGCGGTGAATGTATTTTCTAGACAACTTTGTTACATATCAGAATACAGCCTACAGTTTATCGATTAGGTACTTATCAATATACTCTTAGATATAATAACATTCGGCAGATTTAAAAATAATAGACATTGCCGTTTAAATTCATTTAGAAAATCTAAAAAAATCATGTAACCGGTTAAAGAATAAATCTGAAAGTCGTAATGCGCGTCGCTCTGTTTCATTATAAAAGATTACTCTCTCTCTGCCCCGTGATTATCGATGTAAAATTCAAGAGCGCCGAATACAAGAAGGTCAGGTGTGGATACTGTCTATTTCCCATTATGTGTCGTCATCTACAATCGCAACATGTACATTGTGTAAGTTATACGTCGAGGAAGAGCCCGTGGCAGTGAACAGAATGGGTATGTAAATGTAAGCTACGTTCTATAATAGATTATGTGATTTGATACATTGCTTTTGCATGCATTGTTAATGATATTTCCTTCCGTGTATTTTTTTTTATACTCGTTATATCTCTTAATCATTTGTATAGTTTAGCTAGCAAGCATAACAATTGATTTCTCATTACGATTAGTTTTCATGATATGACATGTCAATATGTAGTAAAGTTACTCTCAGGGGATCGCCAAAAGCCAAACCATAATCGTCTTATCGATATAATTCAGCTATACAATGACGTATATCAAAACTTATAAAATACCCAAAACCACCGTGAGAGGCGAGTCCCCTGACCCTGCATTTGCGCGGCAGATATACCATGTATTCGTCTCTGATATGCGTTTAGAGCCAGACTTGTTATTGGTCGATAATTACGATTAAACGTTTGCAACGTTTTTAGATGTCGAGTGGATCTAATATCGATCTAGCCGACTTCTAGTTTCTATCCGGACGACCGTCGCGACACAATTGTTATTTGAACGCCGGCGGCGGCGCCCGTTGCCCGTTCGTCTTCGACGTGTCCTCCGTCATGACTGTCACCAATTCGCCCATAGCTTTTCCTAAGTCCCCTGAAATAAAGAGAGAGGCTTTTAATGCCCGCCTGTTTTCTTCGTCGTTGCTCTTGAAGTCCAGAATCCCTGTGCTTAAACTCACGGTTTTACAATTAATCAGACAATCAACGTGCACACATTCCAATATGTACAAAAAAGGAAGAGATAAGCGGGGGGGGGGGGGAGTCGAAAAGAAGGGTCTGGGCGTTATACAATTAACGCTAAAGATTCCCGCGTTCAGTTATCGTTAGATTGCCGATGTCATTCGTTGCGTATCAAGTAAACTTAGTTATCGTTGTATTTAGGTAATTTTTAGTCCCTAGGGAGAAGCACAGTAATCTCACCTTACATCCATTCTGTAGCGTGAAAACAGGAAGGAAACGTTATTTTTGTTATGTCAAGCAGAAATGTCACGTGCATCATGGAGAGATCGAGCATAGTATAGGTTGATTATACTACATATTTGACACACGATGAAATTCACATAGACTGAACGAACCTGCCATGTGCAATAGATTGCCCACATTGTGGGTAACGCTGTGAGAATGCGGCGGCGGCGGTGGCCTCTCTAAACTGCTGATTCTGCCTTCGTTTGAGCTTCCTCCACCTATGTCCGTATACCCAATAGCAATAAGCTTATCTAATTTCCATAGCGTCGGATTAAATATGTATGTAATATGTACAGATATATGAACAATAGGGATTCCTTTACAATCTACGGGAATAACGAAGTAAAAGATTTGATTAAATGTTTCAACTTTGTAATATTTTGAATTATTAAATTTCTTAAAATAGTGTGGTTTTTCTCTAATTAATTTATTATATTGAAACACATTGAGTGTTTCTTCTTGATATATACGTATAAAGCAATTGAAGTGAATGATATTCATCATTATCTCATTTGTGTCTCTACTTGTAATTGAAATCACTATCCCTATTGAATCCCTATTGTATCAATATGTAGTTAGTGTAATACCATAGAAAGTCATTAGATTCGGTTGTTGCATATGAGTTACAAGTGTATACGATGGTTATTACAGTCCGATTGATTGAATGCATCAATAGTGATTCCTAATTGAGACACCTAATGTATCGCTCTAGATTATCATTGTTATTTCCCAAGAGTTATAATCAAAATTTAGTTCTTTGTTTAAGGTGTTTGTTAAATTAAAATATACCTGGAGAATCATGATAATGGCCATTCATTTTTGCTGGAGAATCGGTTGCTAATTGTGATGCCGTTACACTTCGGGTTTGTAAAGTTCCGGTCTTTGATGGCGAAGAAGCGTTTGGCTAAAAAAAAAAATAATAATCAGATTGACCCATTTTATCATTTCAGTAACTTCTTTGAATCATTAAACGTAAAAGGGCAGAATACTTGAAACGCCACATTCGCCGTACCTCATCTAGAAGCTGTCTAAGTCTTTGCAGTTGCGCCTCCAATTGGCGATTGTGGTCCTCGAGTAATTGCATGCGCGCTTCTAATCTTCCTTTATGCTGCCTCAACAGTTTAGCTTCCGCAATCATATCGCAATCAGGCTGCCGAGTACTGTGGCCATCCTCCGGCGTCGAACCCGGAGTCTGCTTCGAGCGTAATCTTTCGTACTCTGCTTGCAACGTTGCGTTTTCCTCTTCCAGTTCGCGTATCATCGCCTCGAGCTCCTCCCTCTGCTCGGCGTCGATCGCTGCCATGACTTGAACCGGACTTCTGGGTACGTTAATATTGTCGCCGCCGTTCAGACTCTGACAGTAGTGCGCTATCAGCTGATGCTCGTCGTCGCTGTCCGGCGTGGAGTTACTTCTTGTGCGCGACAGCTCGACCTCGGCGAGTCGAGAGGCGTACATTTCCAAACGCGAGTGCATATCTTGGCTAAGCGAGCTGTGTTGAGGCGATGGCGCCGGGCTTTCCAGCGCATCTCCCTCCAGGACAGTTTGCACAGGCAAATAGCCAACTCTGGGATGTTTCTTGAAGTATCGTTTGGACTTGAATTTGTTGCGCAACGCTCGCGTGAAGTCTCGCACATCTTCACCGGAGGTTGTCTGTAAAGTAACAAACGCGTTATTTTATGTATCTACAAAAAGATCGCTTTCTTTAATAATACTTAAGAAAATAAAGATGGATGTCTCACCGCCGTGCAATATTCTTGCATCGGATGCGTCAGCTTATGATTCTTTGCCTTGCGTCCTGAGAAGAAGCAGCTCTGACACATGTCGAAGTTGAAGCATTTCAAGCAACGGTATCTGAAATCCAGATATTTTGTTTGTCAAAATATACTTTGAAAAGTTTATGTATACATATATACCGATTTTTTTTCTAATTCAATAAAATGTAATCTCACCTGAATCCTATGATAGGATACTCCTTGCATATGTTGCACTTGGCTTGGTGCTTAGCGGTCTCCGCTGCGGATAATCTATGCAATACCGGCAGCCAGACCATACTCTGCGGCTCCTGCTGCAGCCAGCTCAAAAAGTGCACAGCCTCTATCTCATTCTTATCTTTTCCCGCCTTCTCGAAGCAGCTGCGAACACTCGGCTCGATATTCGAACCTCCGAATGCCGCGACTTCGCCCAATTGTCTCGGCACTTGTATGCAATCGTGCAACAGAAGTCCCAATTTTCGTTGATCTACCAGTCTATTGGGATCCGCGATCAAACGGAATAAATCTGTGAATGTAAAAAAAAAGTCTTTGTTAGATGTATCTCAAAGATATTTAACTAATTTATCAGGGAAAATCTTTTCATGTACTCACATCTATACTTCTCTTCCAAATGTCCTTTGCATAACAAAACCAAACCGACTTTGAACGAAAGTACACGAATTTGACCGGTTCGTTGGCTGAAAATTATAACGAAAATGTTATAAGTATTATGAGAATGCATAATAGTTTGAAAATTGCTAATATAATTTAAAAATTGAGCAATCTTGCCCTATTGTTTAATATTGTCTAATAATAATTATCTAGTTATCTAATTTTGTTTAAATAACAAAAAACAAATATATGTACTGTAGGTATGAATCAAACATAAATAATAATAGACAGAATACATTGGTAATTTGCTAGTTATAAAATACATTCACTTACCTATCATATACATTGAGCAACCAATTGATGGCCAGGTCAATGCATAGCGGTACGGACACCTGCGTCGGATTGTCTGCTGCGATTACTTCGTACAGCGATGTCAGTACTGTTACCATATCGGGGATGTCGATCAGTTTGTCATTCTGTGCCCGAAGTCCGTGTGAATCGAACTGTTCCAGCGCAGTGGAAAGGCTCAACATGTCCACTAAAAATAACAAAAAAATATGTATAAAACTGTTATATAAATAACTATTCTACAATAAATATTGAAGTTATATTTATTTTGTAACTTTTTATTTTTCAGACATTAAGAAATAATAAAGAAATAAATAAAGAGACTCTCATGGTATCGATCTGTTTTTGCCAAATATCTAAACAGCTGTAATCAGGACAGCAATAAAACAATTTTAATCAGCAGAGATGCGAAAAATACTTACGGCACAGTCGCTTCTGAACGGTGCGCAGTTTCATGGCGGTTCGGTAAGCGGAAAAGCGAACTTCGTTTAAATCCGCGAGCGAAGACATCAGTTCTATCATTTTCGGATGATCCCAATGCGTAGTCTCCAAATGATGGCTACAACAGATTTTATTTAATTTTACATCGTAATAATCTCCTGTATGTTTTAAATCTTTAACATATAAATTTAAATCTTGTACAAATATTATATATAAATTTAAATCTCATAGAATATATGTAATTGAATATGTTGTATAATAAGTTTTTAATTATTTGAATTTAATGGATTCACTTAAATACTCAAATTAATTAATTACTCATTGTTATTTAGACATTCGATTAAACATGAATATTTCTTTAAGAAGCACAAAACTCTTTAAAAGCTCTCGATCGCCTCAGGAATAACCGTGCCATACGGTTTGGGAAATTCAAGGCGACTGTGCGAGTGGTGCAAGGAAGATCGATTACTTGATATAGTAAGGCACTTTGGCGGGTGTGAGGGCTCTCTCCCATGGTGGTTCTACGCTGCTCGCGAGGAAAGCCTGACTACCCGGAGTGCTGCCATCCTTCCCGAATCCGCTTAGCAACTTGTAACGCTCGTCAACCGCGACTTGCAGCACCTTCCACCTGCGAAAACACACGAAAAAGTTAACGCCGTTGCGCCCCGAATTCAAAGCCCCGTCGCAAGACAGCCTGTAAAAATAAGTTTCGCGATGTCGGTGCGAATTTTAAATTCTCCATCCTGATACCGGTGACACTCGCACGGAGTGACAGGAGGAAGGGAGGAGCGTCTCGAATCCTTGGACGGAGCCGTAAAGAAGATATTTCGCGCGAATATTTCCGCGACTTTCGTTATTATTCAGATAAAACCGTAACGTGTTCTGAAAAATTCTGACACGTCGGATCGCTCCGAGGATTTCGTCATTAAATTTCTCACACAACGATTCCGTCGACGACGTGTACATCGGCGCTGATATACGAGTTTTGTCTAGAACTCTCGCTCCGCAGTTGCACGATAAATTTTTACGCGGTCGTCAAGTCCGTACCTGGTGTTCAGGTCTTCGAGTTTCGCCAGTAAAGCGTGAGAAACGATGACGCTGCTCGATGCGAAGATGCTCGCCTGGTCGTTCGCGTCCTCGATGTTCCTCTGGATTGGTACCAGACGTTCGCCGAATTTCTGCAACTGCTCCAGCAACTCCGTCGCTTCGCTGGCGTCGTTCGGATTCTGCCAGCCGCTCTGGATCGCCTCGGCCCCGGCCATCCGCGAGGAGAGATCCTCGAGGGACTTTTGGAAGACACATATTTTCTGAAATCAAAACAGGGACCATTCAATTAAGATGTTCATTCGTTCATTATTGCTTGTCATTCGCATGCGGGAATTTCAGATGATAATTGCTATATATATGTTCATTTATAAATTGATATTTAATTATAGGAATTACACGATCAAAGAAGTTTAATTAATTCTTCTCTTTTTAACGTATTTCGACAGTTTTCAACATATTGCATATAACTGTACGTTATCTATCATGTGTGTGTTTTTATATTCATATGTATATTATTGATTTTTAATTCCTTTAATTTGAAAATAATGTTATCTAATGTAGACTTGCACGTAAGCAATTCATTGAATATTCAATTGAATATTCTATCTTCAAAAAAGAAATTTGCTAATTACAAATTTTTACAGATCTTTAAATTTAAAAAGTCATTATAATGTATGTTACATGTTAAATCTGTATGTTATGTGTTAAATATGTTGTTTCTTATTAAAACATATTTTTAGTTATTATCTTTTCGTCATTAGATTACAAGATCGTTCATAATATGTCCGGAGCTTAAAAGATGATGTTTACAAAAGTCTTTATTACAGAATGCAAAGAGGTGATCATCTTTAGTTAGCTAAAGTTTATCTTTCGCAAAAGGATTACGCAACAAACAATACTAATCCACTAAAGTTAATGAATCTATTATATCACCAGCAAAGATATGCAACAGAAGAAAAATATATGCATAGTTGGACAAATTTATCTAGATAACAAATTACAATTTAATTTATTTTAGCAGTCAATTAGAAAAATCAAAATTCAAGTTAAAAACGCGCTGCGCTCACGATAATTTTAATTGCCAACAAATATTTTTCAGCCATCTAATTTTTGAATATTTCACTGTTATATGTTATTAATTATTAACTTGCGACAAATAATATCTAGTGTCACCATAGTGGTATCATAATTAGTAGAACAAAATAGCGAACGTCGTAAGATCTGTATTAAAATATTCATTTCTACGCAATGTAAAATCGAATTATATACATGCTCATTTATGAATATTATTCAACGTAATGCATTCATAATATGAAAGTGCGCGAAACGTCCAAGTTGTTTTTATAGCCGTAATTACGGCTAAAAGTGATATTCCCTGTATGAGGGAAAAAGCCTCGCATGAGCGGCTATTTGTGCACGGACAAAAATGTGGCAAGCATAATTGTACGCACAGAATTTTATGGTCGCGCGAGATGTATTTATCGTATTATCGTTTACACTCTTCGTGCGCCGTTCAGAAGCATACTGTTATAATCGGATCAAATTACGACTGCTTTAATTTTGTCTTTTGATTTGTGATTAATGCACTTTATCATTGAGAATCTAGTTTAATCTCCAAAAAAAAAGAGAAATCCGGCAGAGTATTAAAAGAATTAATTCTTTCCGTTGGCTCTATTTATATTTTTCCGCATTGGGGAGTTAAAAGTAGAAATAGCAGTTTCAAAATTCGATACGTTAAGTTTTCCCGAAGACAAATCCTGAAGATAAAAAAAGACCAATTATGGAATGAAAAGGTGTATTTTTTCAGCTACAAAAGCTAATTCTATATTTAATTTTCAAAAAAAACGTTATTTTAGAAGATTTTATAAAATTTGAAATTTAATTATGAAGATAATTAATGATGAAAATGAACAAGTCGAAGAAATAAATTTCGATTATATTCTTGTTGCAAAGTTTTAACTATTAATGTCTATTTCTACCGATATAGATTAACTTTAATCTTAGTTTAACTTACTTTCTATCTTGTTATTACTTTCTCTAGTTCTAAGAATTGGAAAAAGATACAAGATAAGTTAAACCGAGATTAAAGTTAATCTACATTGGTGAAAATGAACATTAGCCGACAAAACATTAAAGACAAATAGTTCCTTTGCAGCGAAATAATTTCGTTCTTTTTCTCTGGTACTTGCGAGAGAGAGCTCATACGAACAGACAGATATGAGAGACAATCGCTAAGTACAAATGGCATACTCTCTCGGCCCTTTCAATTTTCATTCCTGGACAAGACGCGGTAACCGGCGCGTCGCGATAAAATTCTCCGGGCATTTATCAGTCGACGATACGACACGGGAGAACAGAAAGAGCAGAAAAACGGAGGAGGAGGACGGTCGGTTGGTCTCACGATGGCATTTGCATTCCAAATAAACGGCGTCGACGGACGCTAAATCGCTCTAATTAGTCGTCTCCCTATGAAAGTGCTTTAAGCGTCCCTTGTTCCGAGAGCGGGATAAAGAAAAAGACCGACACGTAGAAGCGGCGTGCGAATGGAAGAGAGGCAGAGAGAGAGAGAGAGAGAGAGAGAAAAGGAGTTCGGATCTTACTTGCATCCGTGATGAAGAAAAGTGAGGATGATCGAACCGATGAAAATGCCGGAAAAAGCCGAGTCGCACCCTTTGTTCTTAATCATTTGAGGGAAAAAGCGATAATGTGAATGTAAAAAATTATCATTGACGAAATCGTGCAATCGTGGACGGCGGAAGCTCGAGAGCTGAGTTCGCTCGAAGATAAAGTGCCGGGATTTTGTGCCATTTTCTGTCCGGATTTTATTACAGAGAAATCAAATAATTCAGCGGATTAGCGATAGATAATTTCTAAATGAACAATATGGAATCCGCTTGTACAACCCTGTTGCATTACATCATCGCGTTTAGTTTATGCACGGCAATTCGCTATGTTTTACGAAAAATAATTACCATAATTACTGACCAGAGTTAAAATGTATTACAATTCCCGTGCGTTTATTTGATTATCCATATATATACATACGTATACATGATAAACGGCTGGTATGAATATTGCATCATCCGTGACGTGAATTGTGTCCAACATAAAGCATCTCTAATAACATTCATG
>VBVR01006180.1:0-10713 GCA_011638315.1 Tetramorium parvispinum
GATTTCAGCAATATTTTTAATTTTTTTTCATTTTTGATATGAAGTCGATACTCGTATGGTTCATTTTTGTGCGTACTTTAATCCTGCAAAAGGATTTTGTATTCTGTAAAGCCAATTTGATAATTTATAATATTATAGCTTAAAATTCCGATCTACATTATCGACCTCGATCAAGTTCGAGCGTCGCTCCAGGATCCCCTTAAATACTATTACAATTAGCAGACATTTTCTATCTCTTACTCGTATAAATAAACTCGCAGTATAAAAAATTAAGAGAGTTTCATAAAAAACGAATCGGTTCTTCGCGATGATGCATAAAAGATATTTCACAGCATCGCAGGAAGAAATTCTTTGGAGGGGATCACTTAATGTTCTTTAACTCGACATCCTCTGCGAGCTAGTGCCTCAACGATTATTCTCCGCGCGGGATAATAATCATGTCGCTCTTAAAAAGTAGGGCGATCTTTTTCTTCGACGTTCTATTATTAAGTTCGATCGTACGTATCATTTGTACGCATTTAGAATATCGCCGACGTCGTCTCAGACGTGACAATGTCGCTTGTCTCTGTGAGCGAATTATACGTGCAGATTTCAAAGGGATTGCATGCTGCTACTACGATTATCGTCGCGGATTATCCGTGGATTATTCGTGTTCCACTTACCTTTTTCGGAGAGGGATGCAACACGGTCACCGGAACTTGCCGAGGGGTTGGTATGGACGGCGGCAGTTGAGCATGTTCCTTTACGGGAAACCGCGATAATTTTGACTCCCGGTTCGAGGGTAGCTCGAGCAGATGCTGTATCGAGTGATTCTGCCTTGTTTTCCTGGACGCCATTCTGTTAACAAACAAATCCGCACTTTGTAATATCCGCATCAATTTGATTTAGTTACTAATGCAAAAGATAAATCTGCTTTCCTCGAATTTCACATAAAGCATTTTTAATGTACTGAATAATTAAATAGAAATCTAGCATTATTATCTACAGTTATTTCCTCGAAACTCGTAACTCGGGATTTATTGCCTTCTTTTTAAGTCTGGAATTCACAGTGTGAGCTCATGTTATTACTCTTTGTTCCATCAAAGGGAAATATTTAGAAAAAATGCACTGTTTTAAATTAAAATATATATACTTAATATATATTTAAAAAATATATTATATCAATATCTTATATCGAGAATATTGTATTGTACGAATTTTACTTATAAATATCGAGAATATTGTAAAACAAATCCTCTACTGTAATCGCGCGACCAAGCCGAACGATAGCCATGTGCGTGGATACCTTTTTCCAGGCGCGCAGAGGCACTGGATATCGGATAAAACTTTCGCATTTAACTTTTCCGTCCTGCTGGGGAAACGACCAACAAAGCTCATCACCGGAAAGTTTTCCGAGACAAGGACGGGCGACCGTAAGTGAGACAGAGCTCTCGGGACGCGCATGCTCTCACCACTGCACAATCGCGACTGTGATTTCACCACATCCAAACTCAGATTATCCAAATATCGGATGTCCGGACTTTCGCGGTTGTTAGATAAGCTACAAAATTGTCGACCGTTCTACAGAATGTGAAAATGTACCGGTGAATAGAATTATAATGTCTACTATTTATATGAGAATAGATATGCTCCAAATCATATACACAATTACCAATAAGAAATTATTATCAATAAATACAATTAAATCACGTAAATATTCTCCTACTTGTTTCAATTGTTTTCATATTTTTATAATTGCCTATTTCTAATAGTTTCAATATTCTTAATATTCTTTTCAGATACGATGGATCTAAATGGATCTAAAAATTTGTTGAAGTTTTTAATTCTCAAAAGTACCTTAAATATTTGATAGAGATTCGTGAAAAAGAACCCTTTCAGAACTGACTCGCATAAGTTCCGTAGAATCCACGCGCGGAACACATCTCCAACCTCGCGTATACGGGGATGTGTTAGCTCACCCCTAGCCGTCGCGAAAGTTTGTTCTCCCTCGCGTGTTTACGCAAGCGCCGTATCGCATGCGCGCACACATATACACGTGTGAATATACGTACACTTTGCTAGCTGCAAGTTGCAAACACGTGTACGTGTCGACGAGGATTACGACCGTGACCTTACCGACCAAATCGTCAGCGAAAAAAGGTGAGGGTGTCCCTTCTGAAAACTGAGGCTACCAAAACCATTCGTCGCACACGTAATAACAGCGCAAAGTCTACGTTAATTAGATTGCTTCTCGTCCTTTACACGCAGCTTGTCATAAAACCGCACCCATTTATATATCTCTTCGCACACATGTGATCTCCAGTTATATAAAATCGACTGCTTAGAACGAAAATACTTCACATCTTGAATATATAATCAGATCACTTACTATCGTAGCATAATTTATGACTACAAAAATATGTCGGACAATGCCTACATGATTTCTATTTCAATCATTCTTTTAATAGGTAAGAATATATAACAGGGTATCACAGTTATGAAATGGATGCAATGAATATGTTGGGATTAATTTTGATGCAATTCACAGTAGATACGCTACAAATATTACCGGCTTTGATCACCGAGTCGCAACGACCGCTCGTATCGATCGATTAGACGCATTCAGCCATAATGCATACATATAACTCTAATTAGTCGTCCTTGATATATGAAACCGGTGATTTTTATAATAAATAAAAAGTTTCTAAAAAAATTTATAATATGTTCTAGTCAGTATATCAGGGTCTCACGTGCTATTTAATGAACTGCCTTATGTTCTTTACGGGTTTTTATGTTTATCTATTACGATGTAAATTTTACGATATAAATTTACAATTTACAATTGTTAATATTAACTAATTAATATTAGTAATCGCATTTTTAATAACAAAATTATTAAAAATAAATTAAAATCATTTAAAAATCTTTACCGTATAATTATGATTTATAATCAGTTTTTCAGTTCAGTCTCTTACGGTCTTGTAAAATACATTTTGGTGATTTCAGAAGACTCACATATCTGATTACATTAGCGTTGCATGATCCTACGTTTCCAATTCGTATATCAGAAAATTCATGAATTATCTACAATCTTTCAATAAAAAATTCACTGTATCTACAATAAATCACACGAATAAGTAGATTTTTGCAAGACGATATCTCAACTCTTTTCGCTTCTTCCTATTTCCTCTCAATCGATTTGCCATAAACGTGCATAGCCTGTTACGATCGTACTCTTGTGAACTTCAACCGAATTGGAACGCGACCCGAGAATTAAATAAAGTGTGATCGATCACATCTGCAATAGATTCGCTTAATAGATTTTACAAGAAATGCCACTTCGTAACAATCTATTTTAATAAATATTCAATATATATATTATTATATATATGTATATATAAGTATATAAAACTTTATAAATGTTAAATATCAAGTTTTATATAAGATATAAAAGATGTTTTCAAACTAGCAAACTTTTCTGTAAATCTTTCAGTCAACTTGAAATTAGTTCTTGTTTAGCGCAAACATAAAACGTTATTACTTGCAAATTTTCAATATTAAACATCATTTCAACATATTTATAAATTAAGAACGTCTTAAAAAATAATTTATTTAAAATAAAAATTTGATTATCTTTAATTAGAATTTTACTATTGCATAAATTGAATTCCTATTCAATTCCTATTCCGTATTAAAAATTTTATTCCTACAAAAATTTTCATTTTTTTATATCGCGTTATTAATATCAAATATTAATTTTTCAAAAGAGTTATATAATATCAGTATTACAACCTAGAATATCGCAATAAAATTACATACAGTAGAATAATACAACATAATTTTAGTGTATAGGATAAATGTATTTAATGGAACACTAATGTTCATATAACTGACATACAGACAATAATAGAATATTAATTAATTGGGCAATTACATTATACAACGTTATGACCATTTAAAGGATGCTATTAAAATAAATAAATTTATTCTAGATATTTCGAGTATATTGGAATATATTTTTGCTATAAATTAATACGAATGTTTGAATTTAGTATTAAACGATTGTATTTTGTAGTGTATTTTGTTTCTCCTTGCTCACCGTTTCAATCCAGAGTAAGCAATCAAATCATACTATCCTCTCGCGTCTTAGATCAGTTAACAAAAGCAAAAGCAACGAGGAAAAGAAGGAGGACAAGGAGAAGAAGAAGAGAAGAGGGAGGATACGTATTTCAGTCATCCGACCAACTTTTGCAAGTTTAATGCCCGGGCGCTCGAGTAATTTAACACGACGAAATTAACTTTTCAGTTTTACCAAAGTTTCCTGGCAACTTAACCGCGTCTCCACCCCCTTCTCGCTCCTTTCACATCGTCCCGCGTTCCCCATTCCCCCGGAATCTACTTCCCTGCTCCCCTCGAACCGACACGAAGAGCCAGGACCAACTTTTAAAGCGCTCGTCGTGGTAACAACTGCGTAGCGCAGCGCTCGCTCCGCCGAACTATAATTCCACCCTTAAGACCCGAAGTTTACGACGTAAACTTCCCCACTCTCGCCGCCGCGGTGGGCTGACGCCGATGTTGCAAGTTTGAGAGTAAGAGGCTGAGACTGAGAACGGTTATCGAAATCATCGTCCCAGTCAAACCTTTGTATCATCGACAAAAATTCATAACAATTGAAATGTCCACACAACGTATTTTTCGAAATATGAACATCTTAAACAGTATGTCAAATAAAATTTTCAGCTTAGATATCGCCAGATTAAATATTACTAAATTTACAATATATAATGGGGAACCGTCACATATTAATATCTATAATTCAGCAAATGTTATAAAACTTGATATTCAAATAAATATATTTATTCTATCTATGCAAACACATTATGGTAAAACATATCCTGTAGTTATATATCCGTTTATATATATTTTTATTTTGTAATGTATATTACAAAAGTCATAAATCAACCATAAATTGTTTATTACAATTCTGTGCGTATACGGTTAGATTATCGATAGCTACAATGAAAACGATGACAAATTCGTTTATGAACAAATCAATAAAACCAAAAGATAATATGAAAATAAAGGATTATTTATGCGAAATGTGAGATATGTGTGGTTTTTATTTTATGCTTTTCGGAGCAAATACTTTTTCTCTTGTTTTCCAAGCGTATGATTCACTTTTATTCATGCCACCCCCGTTGTTTCGTTTATAAATTACGTCGTTAGAACGTGCTCGTCGATTAATCGCAAGTAACTGAAAATACCTTCGAGATGATTTCTGACTGTCTCTGCTTTTTCCTTGCTTTTTTAACTTCCCATGACTATGCAGACGCAAACTTAAAGTCCCGGTCGATCGGGCATCCGATGCCCCGTGCCAATACTTTCCCGACTAGTTTTGCGTGGCTATTATAGCCGCACGATTGGCTCTCCGTTACTTCCCATTCGTCTGTCCCGGCATCCGCAACTTCTCGACGATCTCGAGTCTTTTCGCCGAGAGTCAGCACGACGACGACTACCGGGCGGATACCGTAACTTGAGATATCGTCGCTATCGCTCATTCCGAAACGTCAGTTCTTCCGGCAAACAAAGACTTTAATGACTCGGACTTTCCATTCGCATGTTTGGCAGCAAAAAGCCACCGTAAAAATATTCCGCTCGTGATAAACGGGAGCGCGTGCAAGCATATTGTTGTTGAAAACAGAGATCTGCTCCGGGGAACTGTCCAGAAGATGCGGATGACTATGACAGATTCATATTCCCCATCGCTACGGCAGAGTATACGACACGGAAGATTGCGCTCTGGTGAAGTTCCGACATTCCGAACTTTTGAAGCAACATTCATCGGATACAGAAGGCGAGATGGAGAAAAGAAATAAGAACCATAAAAAAGGGGGACCGATGGTTGACTGAGCTCATAAAGAAATGTGTTGATTCAACGACGCGATTCCACCTTTCGTCACGAGTATCCGTCCTACGACTCCTTTGCAAACATAATAGTACAAAATTTCGAAAGAATTACAAAGATATTAAGTTTGCCTTCCATAAAAATTTCCACATTAACGTACTATTTTTTTATTTTTTCGTATCGATCTAAATGTCAAATTCTTTTCAGGTCATACCGTTACAAAATTATTCAAATGCGTTATTATTTTTATCTTATGTAATAGTATTTAAAAAAGAGAGAGTAAATTTTATTTATTCGTTCAGATCTCATAAATGTATAGCTGAGAGGAGAATGTATTATTTAAATTCACAAATCCTATCCTTGTCCCATTAAGTTTACATCCTCTTACCATCTCCTATTACAACATGTTATCGTACGCTGGACCAAAATGGAATAAGAAGAGAAATATGACTTGTATTCAAAATAGCTTTCGCGGAAATAAAATGCTATTCGTTATTTTCATTGTCATTGCTATTTTTAGTAAACAGATGCATTATTTTATGAGAAGTTTAGCAATTAATTTTTTATCGTATGATTCGAACTTTATTTATATAACATATATCATTTTTAAAATATACTCTATTAACTTATACATACATACACGCACACGCACATACACATGTAAACATCAATGAAAATTTTAAATATTAAATTTAAAATAGCGTAAAGTCAACAACACTAATGGATGTGAAAGTATCGTTCTGTGTATGCAACAATTTCAAACATATGCTAAACGAAATGTAATTTCCGGATCAATGTAAATGCTTGTGCAATGTAAGCTTGATCTGTTGATAAATAAAAAATCCTTTTACAAGACATTAATGTAATACAGGGGACAGATTACTCCTCTTTCCATTCGCATCCTTCGAAACTGCAGTCACTTACATTTATATGTAATGCAAAAGCTTGCGCGCATATTATTTCTAAATTTTTCAACATAAATAAAAAATGTTAGGGATTTCACAAGTAATTAACGGCTCTCCTTTTCGTAATGCGCTATTGTGCATATTATAATGATACACACAATGAAGAGAAGACAAAAGAATCGCGATAGAACAAAATATGAAATTTATTCGAGATAATATGCCAGTGTTTGCGTAAAAAAAATATATATAAAGCGGTATGAAATTAAGCTGCAACTTGTGCTCTTTTGAGATTCTATGCTGGGGAATAATAGAAAATAGCAAGGATTACGACGTGAACATCAACAATGACGTTGACGATGATGTCGAGAACGAGACGCACGTGCCATGGAATCGGGGTTGAAAGGCCTCGGACCATGCTCCGGGAGACTCCAAAAGCGCCCGGCCAACAGCCACTTGGTGGAATTCGAAGCACAATGCCGACAACGCGGAATTACACCGTGGGAGTTGGCTTAATTAGTACCTCTCTGCATCGAGCCGTCGTCGTATGCACTACTAAACGCAGTCGGAACATTGTTTATGATACGTCTCATACACGAGAGCAAAGAATGAAGGCATCTTTCGTATGCCGCGCGAATGAAATAAACGTCTAAATCATAAGTACAATGAAAGCTCGAGGGAAAACAAGAAAGAAGATCATGACATTCCGTTTACAGTTTCACAGTTTACAGCTGAATATTTTTTACTCGATCTAAGAATTTTTTATTTTTTAAGCTTTCAAAATTGTGCGATATTATTTTTATTTATATTAATGCAAACTAATAAGCGATAACTTTTAATGTAAATATATTATAAACGTTACAACACTTACAAAAGCATGATGAAAGAATCGTGAAAGATGAGATCAAGAATCAATAAAATTCACCATAATAAAAATTAAGCTACATTAAATATAAACAAAGTGTACATTTATACAGTAACTCTTAATTACTCAGTCGATTATTGAAGTCTAAATTGTCTGAGATCAATTAACAATGTTTTTTTACGTCAAACTGGCAGTTAATCGTGCACTGTAGATTAGAGTTTTTGGTTTTCCGACAGAATTCACTCGGTTAGAGAAGAGGCGCAAAAGTTTTCGACGCTCGCGAAACTTTCGAACGTGCGACGGATTGGTATTGGCAAGTTCATAGTGAAAGGGGTTCCCTCGCGGAGGATTAATCTCGCATTGAGTCTGCGCGCACGGAATCCCGATAATCAAAAGCGTTAATACTCTCACAACAAGCATCGTTATATAGACAGGCCAGCAGACGATCAGCTGACCTGGCTTGCTCCAGCATAAATATCGTGTTCGCCCAAGTTTCATTTTGCGCCTAAGTAGTTCTATAGTCGTTTATAGCAGCCCATTACTTAACAATCGTCTCAATTTGATAAAAAAAAAGAAAGTTTATAAAATAATCAAAGTTATCGAGGATAACTAAAAAATTAGTGAAGTAGAATTCTTTCGATTTCAATAATTTGTTGCAGTATTGAAAAGTACGAATGTTAAAACACAAAAAAAACGTCTATTTCGCATTGTTAAAAACTTACAGAGTGCAAAGAGGAAATAAAATTCGTTGCATGGCGAGCGTGCAAAATATTGCCGAGACTTTCACAATCAGTTCTCAAATTACTCAATCGGGAAAGCACATGTGAGAAACAACCGTCAACTTGAGCAATGCACGACGTACAGTGTACATGCCGCGCGTAAAAAAATCTTTATCCAGCGCGTCATCCGATGGAGAGATCGACTTAAGCGTTACTTGTAATACAGACGAATAATTCATACCTCAAGCGTCTTGATTAAACCTCGCGATGCGCCAAACAATCCGCGCGATTTACACGCTGTCACGTCCCGCACATCTCCGCGAACTAGAACGCAGGATACGCGCGATTACGACAAGTCATCCCGCGGCAATCGTATCTCGCGTCGTGCTCCACTTTATTCATCCCTTCCGTCAGCGCAGCACGCGACACGTTTATAGCTGGCACGCGTCCTGGCGTTACCGACAGAGCAAAACTCGTTACTAGGTTAGAATCCGCTGAAAAGGGATGCTAGCGAGAGTGCACGGGGGTGGTGAGCGATCGTCGCTTCTCCCCTCCGTCGGACGCGCGCGCGACCCCTCTTCACCCTCGCGTCGTTTCTCGCAGTTTCCAGGATCTCCGGAAAACTTTGCTGGAAAGCGGCAGGCGGCGGCGGCGGTCGGGGGTGGGGATGGGGGTTCAGCGATTATATACGAGGTAGGTAGACTTCGAGTAGGGGAAACGGTTCCTTCCGCGGCCGAGCCACCCCCTTCTCTATTCACCCTTTGTCTGTCTCTGTGTGTAAGCACGAACGCGGTAAATAAAAAAGTTTCATGTCATTCGCGAATTCGTCGGCGCCGGCAATGCGCAGGCACCAACATGGCCGCGCAGTTCGCGAAACTTTGTCGAAACATCTACAGATTATCAAACAACAGCTACGCGAGAGCGTTTACTCACGAGGCGGCGGGGATAGTTGGGAAGAAACTAATATTCTCGGATGAACAGCGAGCTAAATATTAAACGCGAGGCTGTCTGTTTTTGGAATGACATTTTTTAAAAATAACATTCGAGAAATAAAATGCATAAATAGCGGATAATCTACGGCAAATATACAATGTGCTGTTTTATAATGCGTAATCCCTAATTTATACAGATGTAATAAATAATTTATTACATACTCAGTTATCAATAAATGATGAAATTTCTATTTGTCCAACTGCTTAATTATGTAAATTACATGGGAATTAAAAGGCCGGTTATATCCATAGAGTTGATTTATAGGGAGCAGCACATTTTCGACCATTTTCCTAGCATTAGTGATTCAAATGGAAATCTTAAGAAACAATAGCGCGAGCGCACGAAGCACGTGGCGAATGTTTGGAAAAGTGCCCCCGTACCGAGTCGAGTGGAATTGAAAGCACGCAAGTACCATCGGCAAATAGAAAAAGGAAGAAACACGGAGGAAACGTTACGTCCGCTCAACATAGATGAAGCAAGTGCATATGATGGTTTCTTTCTGATTGTCGGAAGCTGTCTACTCGTGGCACGGTAGCCGTACCTGGTTGCCTGCCGCCTGCCCTCGTGGGAGTCAGCTAAGGGAAATCAATATCTCACTAGGGGTAGAGAATATGAGGAAGCGAGAGGCGAAGCAGCGAGAGTAGGAGCCGGCGAAGGTGGAGAAGGAAGACGAAGAGGAGGACGCACCGAAGAAGGAGAAGAGGAGACGCGGACCAGCGCGGTGGGGTGGGAGGAGAGTGGCCGCGCGCTCGTCGACCTCGCTCGCTCGCTCGCGGCCCTCCGCGGCCGTAGTGCCACGCGTGAACTCGACCGCCGCGGTAGCACGCGTGAACCCGCGCAAGTGATTCCGACCGTCCCACGCCGCGTGACCGGTCTCACCGTGGTAGGCCGACCATCGTTGGTAGCGCGTGGCCACGTGTGTCGTCCTCCCTTAGCGCGAGAACCGCCACTGCGCGCACGCAATGTACCCCCCCTTTTATATACAATATATGTATCCTATATGTACAAAACCGGGTAAAACACGCTAGCCCGCGTGTCGCGCGAGCGTACACCGTAGCCCGCGCGCTCGTTCCAAACCTGTCGGCCGCTTAGCGGGAACTGGAGACGAAAACCTTGCCTCCGCATCGCATTGCCGCCGTCCTCCGGACTCTCGCTCCAAACTCTATCCCGCGCCTCTCCCCCCCGCGCGCGCGAGACTCACCCCCAACTTTCTCCCTGGCCCTCTTTCTCGCTCGTTGCCGCCGCCGCCACCACCACCGCCGCCGCCGCCGCCGCCGCCACCGACGACCCTTCGCTTTCTCTGTCGTCCAACGCGTTTCAGCTGAGAGTCCCCAAACCTCCGTCTTCCAA
>VBVR01006181.1:0-10687 GCA_011638315.1 Tetramorium parvispinum
ATATAAGATTAATATGTATAAATTATAAATATAAATACTACATACTAATTAATAATAAATAAATATATATATCACATTACATAAATGAATAATAAGAATATTATATTACATATATAATTATAATATATATAAGTTATTATTATTGTTATTATTTATGTTACGGCTAAATTCACTCTATTAGATGAGCTCAATTAAAGTCCAATTAATTCAACCGGCAAAATGTCTACGTAATTTGTCGTCTTTAATTTTTTCCCCGTATTAAATAATAAAGAATTAACAATTCTATCCACGTTTTTAAATAATAAATTAATTATTATTCTATTTTTATTCTTCCACCTTGTCAGTACAAGCCATCACACTTCTGTTATTAATGCGCGGCCCCATCGAAAATCTAAAAATCGCTTAATGCAAAATATATTTAAAATGTGTAGTGATAACAAAAAATAACGCGTGGCTCCGTGCTAACACGAGTGATTAATAACAAAACAAAAAAATATAACGCAAAAATATTGATTGATTGAGTCCCAACTTCTTCGCTTGTTGACTTAATACAGTTGCAAGCAGTTGATTTACTCTTAACATTAATGGCATCAAAGTCTCTGCACAGTAGGTCCAACTGTGCCTCCACTTTTCCAGCCTACCGTAATTGGTAGGCTGGAAAAGTCTCTGCACAGTTGGACCTACTGTGCAGAGACTTTGATGCCATTAATGTTAAGAGTAAATCAACTGCTTGCAACTGTATTAAGTCAACAAGCGAAGAAGTTGGGACTCAATCAATCAATATTTTTGCGTTACATTTTTTTGTTCTGTTGAGACGCGAAAATATTCTGCATCCTCGTTTTGGATAAATCTCCTGAAACGTAGGAAAAATCGGGAGATTCTTTTTTTTCTGGCCGGGATCGAACCACGGACCTTGTCTTTACCAATCATTCGCGTAGATCATGTAGCCACGCGTCATGGTATACATGAACTGTCAAAACTATCACAATACACACATTTCCGCGATGATAGCTACTCTCGCAGTACGAAGCCAAGCGAGAGAACCAATTAGCATCGCGAAAAAGCGGCAACAATTAAATCTCTACATCTCCTTTTTAAGAAAGGAGGATTTCAATTATCGGATTTGAGAAAGACGAGAAAATGACTGTAGGAAATCTGAGTTGCACACATTCGCAGCTGTTTTAATACAAGTGTGGCTATCAGGTGCTGAACCTGATTGCCGCGTTTGTGCGCGAAATTCCTTAGACGCTTACGTAACCACGGATACAATAAACTTAGTAAAAAAAAAGTAAAACTTGTGCCATTTGTATAATCAACTGTAAGGAGCAGTGAACCACGCAATGGAATTTCTTCTTGTTTGTCCTTCCATTCCTTAAGACGATTCGTGTTTCACACTCGATAGCATCGTAGACTTCGAGAATTAATTTGAAAAAAAAAGGAGTAAATATTCGATAAGCGCGACAAATATTAGAAATTCCACAGCACATGTCAATTTTCTGAATCAATTTAATAATCCACGTATCAATCTTTGAAATTAGAAAAAATTGAGATATACAAAATACATTGTTAATTTATCCGGAATCTTGTTAAGAATAAATTCTTGAAACGAAAGAAAATACATGGAAAATATTAATATTGAACAGAGAGAAATAATTTTTAGTAAATGTAAGTAATTAGAGTTAACAATAAATAAAAATTCTTTCCGTGCTGGATGTTCAGTTTCAGAGGGAAAGAATGGAAAAATATCGTAGATCGCGGATATGAAGACAATGGAGAGGATCGCACCGGCATTTATGAATATAACATTTGCTCATCCCGTGGCGTTGTTCGAGCGGAAAACATTGCGATTTTTTGTCGATCGGTGAAAGTTCACCGGTGATCCCAGGCAATCCCGGAAGCCGCGCTCCTCCACTCATCGCAACGTGGAAAGAATCAGTATTGTGCATCGCACGCGCTCGAGCTCGGACGAACGCGTGCAGCCGCCTCTGGTACAGGCCGTTTCAAGCGCGGGCCGTTGAACCGAAACGGCCAACCGGAACGACGTCCGATACTTTTTCCTTCTTCAATAACGGGCGATCCGCCGCGCGCGGATACTAATCGAGCGAAAATCAAGGACGCGCCGGCGAACGTCGCGTCGCGCCCCGCCGCGCTCGATTTCAGGGCCAAGAAGGCACGTATTGCATTGCAACGGCAAGGGACTCGTTGAGAAGCGGGTTTTTATAGATTGTTCGTAATAATAAATTTTAATGATAATTTTAACACTTGGATTTTTAATGTCAAATATAATTATTCAATCAAATATATTATCTAAAGCGAGAACTTGAATATTTTCATTTTTGAGGCTGTCTAAAAATTTTATGCTAAATATAATCTGAAAAAAATTAAGAGATTTTCCAAGATGTGTGTAAAATAAAAATTGCATTTAATATGAGATTAAAATTAAAGCCATGTACATTTCAGTACAAGATAAGATTTTTGATACACAATATGAATCTAACAATGAAAGAACTCGCTTGATGGATCATTCGATTATTTGCATTCCAGTTAATTATGGGATGCTGGCAACTCAAAATCCATAGAAATCTAGAATCTCGGTATTCTCGGATCGTCGAATACAAAGATCGCATCATCCCTTAAACCTTTCGCGTTTCGTTCGGCTTATTTTCGAATTCTCGGAGTCTCTAATCCATGTAACATCCACGAAGTTAGGACTATCGCGTTCTGTGATCTCCGAACCGTACCTTGCGTCCGACATTCACACATTCCGGCACTCCAACGCACGGTTCTACTACGCCATTGTAGATTAATAGCGTACTTACTTCTGCAGACGATCGAAAATACTTTCGCCGATGCCGTCCGCACGATTCCACCTGAGAAAGTCAACAATCGCTGGGTGACAACGTGCAGATCCATGATCAGGAGTCCGTCGATCAAGTATACCGCCAGTATTCGGAGATTTTCACCGGTGCACGCGCACTCGCGACGCTCGCGTCGGTCACTCGAGAAAATCAGCGATCTCGATCGCGAAAGAGAGATCCAGTCAAATCACCGAGTCGATCTTACTCAACCGCGCGCACTGGCACAACATATACCCGTGGCACACATTAGCACAACGTAGCAACGTTCTACAAATCTAGATACCTCACTTCCTGCCGATTCTGCCTCTGGACCGTTTCTTTCCGGTTTATCACCTGATCGCGTTGCCACCTATCGCGAGAGAGAATCCGTGAGTTACGATCCCGATAAACGCGATACCTTTTTACTTTATGGGCGCTACTTAATGGAACGTTAAGTCCGCCGAGTCCGTTGCGATCTGAATTGTAGTGCGCGCTTGATTTGCGAGGACTTTGCGTGTGCCTCCAGTCAGAAAGAAGCTTCGATTACCCCGTGTAAATTATGACTGTGATACACGTATCGGAGTAATCTCTTTTCGCGATATTGAGAAACGGTGTTTCGCACGATACAAATCGCAGCTCGTAGCTTTCCCACTTCACTTCAATCCCATCGATGGATTTTCGTGCGTCTTTCCCTTGCAGTCGTCAGAAAGAGGTAATCATTTAACACGCAAAGTCGGTGAACTGAAGAAATTGTCTATCCGTCGACTTTTGTGTCATTCATTCTTTCAGCTGCTTTGCACAAAATTTTATTCATTTCAAAATTTAACACAACTTCTGGAGTCCGGCGAATAACAAATCGACGCACGTAAAATTCACAACAAAGTTAAACTCCTAATTAGCGTGATGAGGCTCCGATTCGTGCAATCTTTCGAAAATCCTCTCGATCGCTATATCCACGAGAAGAGACACACTGGTTTCACAGATTCCCACGTTCTTCTCTTCCCGAGGAAGGCGAGGGTCGCGGCACAAAAGACGCCACTCTCGAAATTGGCTCCGGCCTCGATCAGCATGGATCGGTCCCGGCGGCAGACTCGCGACGCGCGCGCGCGAGGACGCGTCGCAAGCGATCGCGGGCGATCTACGGGATCGCGGCTCTCTCGAGTGTGTATGCGTAATCGCGGCGATATAAGGTGGAACTGCGATGCGGTTTCACGGATGCAGGGAGAAGGGGGTTACATCAGAGAACACGGAGGAGTCCGCGCTCGGCTCGGCTCGGCTGTGTCGCTCACGACGACGACGACGACGACGACGACGACGATGACACGACGCGCGAGATCGCGTCGTGCCGCGGTACCGCTTCGACTCCGCTTCGTTTCGCGAGCGTCGACGACGGGACCGACGAATGGCCGTCCGGATCCAGCTGGGTACCACGATGAGGCTGGCCCGACTCGACGCGAGAAACCATGGCGCGTATGCACGAGGCGAGGCGGACCCGACAGCACAAACCGGCACGAAGGAACGGCTTCGACGGCGCGGAGCGCGAGCGAGAGGGGCCCGACGGGGCCTAATCTGACCGGAGGGGCTCCTATGCCCCCTTCGCGCTAACTCTCCCTCGGCGAAAGGTGGTCGCCGACCGCGCGAGATGCTGCGGTCGCCCGAGATTTTCCTTGCCGACCATGCATTCGGCATCAACAATAATAATTTTGTTATGTTATAAAAATTCTTAACAAATTCTGCAAGTTGCTTCAGATATTAATTGTATCAAATTGCAAGGCACAATTGATATAAATGTATTATTATCCTTTATGGAAAAGCTTATCAAGTTTTAATTACGTGAAAAGCCATAACTTTCTCTCTTTGCATCTTTATTTTTAATATTTTTATTTTTTGTGGGAATTTCTTGTCGATTTTATTTTAAAGTCTTGGTATTACCGAGAAACTTGTTATGACCGTGCGTCTATATAAGCCCCTTAGTTGAGGTTCTTATTTCACTTGGGCGGGAGAGATCTCGGGATTCAAACAACGCATCGCGTGGCTGCTGCCGCGCCACGCCGGCTAAATATTTCGCGGAATATATTAAGATATTAGTCACGTAACTGTGTGGACCTCTGCCACTATTAGCTTCCGAAGCAAAGTGATTTCCACGCGATCTCGGAGCACGTGATCGGTATATCCAGAACATGCGATGATTTCAGTCTTGATACTAACACCTACTTTCTTTTAATAATAACCGCTGATTCATTAAGATAATTATAGACTTTCTAATTTTTATTGAGCGTCATTTTTCAAACGTGTTTTCATATTTCTCCAAACAAAATTCCGAAACATAAAAAATTAAAATAGAAGATAATTATAATAAAGTTCAATAAAAAGTAAATTGTAACAAATTAATAATTATAACGTTTTTTCAAAATCATCTATTTTTAAAGCTTCGCATATTTTTCATGTATAAGGAAAATACCTTAAAGAAATTTTAAGCAATAAATTTAATTCTTGCAAACAAGGTTGTAGTCCCCAGATACAAATCTTATTCTGTTATCAATTCTTCGACTCATTGTCAGACCGCGTATCTATCTGGCGTCATATCGTCGTTGGCTGAACATACGAGGGGTCGTGTTTCCATTCGCAGATAATTCACGAGAGAGTTCGCGTTCAGAAATATCTTGAAAGAAAAGTAACCTTGTGCTTTGCCTCTTATCTTGCAGACATTTGCATTAACATGTCTGTATTTTTACGCGTTTAATAATCCTTTTCTGATTAAATCGAAACCATTCAATATGATTTATTGTTAAATTATTGGAGTTAACACGAACGTAGCATACCTCAACCTCTCTGTTCTCTCTTTCTCTCTCGCTGTCTCTCTTTCTCCCTTTGATGCTGATACTTCGTTCAACTTGAGTGACTCTAGTACTCCGAGTACGTCAAGTTCACTCGAGCAGTTACAAGCACCGGAGGAATTACATCAAATTCGGGTCGGTAATCAAACAAATAGCGCATTCCTGTGTCAGATAATACAACGTGCCGCCAAAATATTTTCTGTTCCAGAGACCAGTTGATTGCAAAATTAAACAACCGAGACGGGCTGCGTGATAACAGTTTTATCAAAAAGATAATAATTTTACAGTCTGCATGCTCTCAACGATGCAAACCCGATATCAAAATTCAACCTGCAGTAACTGCAGTTATACTGACAGAAAAATATAATTATTTTTGCACCCAATCATAATTTTATAATATTTCTATTGATGAATATAATTAATTTAATTAGATGCATCATTATGTTAACTATAATTATCATTAGAAATATTCTAAAATTATAGTTGGGTTCAAAAGTAACTATATTTTTCTTTCAGTATAAATACACCATTTCACTCGCAATTTTTAAATTAAGCACCTAATGTTATTATAAATATTATCCTAAAATTATTATTTAATAAAATACCATGTCTTCTATATATTCTCGTAACGTTTATGCAAAACGCAATTATATTGCTTAATGTAAAATGATCTGAGAAAAAACGTCAATCGAAAGCTGTGAGCAATTCGATAAACAAATCGGATAAGCAATCGCGCACACGATACATACGTGCATGCGCTCGAGATCATTTACGTTCGTCGGCGCGACGGAATGGCTGGTGAGTTTACTGATTATTCCGATTTGCTCAATTCGGCCGGGGCATGAGAAGAGCCACGTGCCGGGTGAAGATTCCGCAGCGTTGCCAGTCCACAGTTGTCTTCATTCCAACCATTGACACCGTTGAAGTACCTCTCGACAAGATGGCAACGTTGACAGTACCGCATGAACGTGCATGGTGCTCCGACGCCTAAATCGAGAGACAGTCTACAGTGGGCCAGCGGACGCTGAGGAAGCCCCGAGCCGCCGCGAGGGAACCGCGACGTGGTAGCGGGCGATCGTAGAAAACGGTACGGAAGAATGGAGAACGGAGGGACGCTTTATCTACGCGCTCATAACACGCGCACATGCACATGTATTTATAACTTCTTCGCTAGCCCGCATCAGGAGAAGACTGCGGGACCCATCTCTTGCTCCGCGTTTGGGCGCCGCCGACATCCCGATAGCGGGATGGAAAGTCTGAAATTACATGTCTATCAGTGGGCGAAATATCGATGAATGACGCCCGTGCGAGCGATTTCATTCGGAAGTTAATTCGAGAGGGCAATGATTGACTTAGAACTGCGAATGTCCGGAGGAGCTTGGTACCTGCTACGAGCATACAAATTGCATTTCATATTTTTTCAAGCACAGACATTTGCCATGTCGTTACCAAAGAGAAATGGTTGCATTAGTAATAACAGTTCAATCATATTCAATGATAATCTCATCATTATTACTATCCGATACGATCGGTTTCTCAATTTTGTGTTATCCGTTCCGTCACATGTCGTTTCCGACTGGATGTATCTTGGATCTTATAGTATTGCTAATCCCAACGACGTTAATCCTGCTTGTCGATGATCTACGGCGTCTTAGAGCACCGCTATCTCCAGACGAACGTCTGGATCCATTACGCCGTGCGTTGTTGCGCCGAATGACTGTGAGGATTTATAGACGCATGTAGGCACTGTCCTCTCCGGAGTGAATGGATTTTATCATTTCATAGAGCCCCGTGAAATTCCTCACGGCCGGCCGACAATGACGGCCAATCAACAAACCATTCTGATCTCCGCGTACGTCGATTACAAAAGGAAACGTTCGAACGTGTCCGTCCGGAACTTTTACTGATCCTCGTGACCCTGCAGTGACTTTTTCTTCTCTTCGCGTCACCGTTCGCTTATTTCATTTCGATTAAGTTACATCGACTTTCGTGAAAGCGTGAAACGCGCATAAAACGTATGCGTGCGGCATTTTTCTTCTCGACATTCGAAGTATCATCGATTGATCTTTACTGGGTAGGTTTCTGTTTTCCTTTGCGGTGCACCAAAATGGCGATCCGCTGCGGAAACCGCGGCTAGGTAACACGAAACCGTTGCGCTACATATCCCGCGGGTTAATCACCGATGACGCGGACGGCTCGGTAATAATCGTAACAACAACAGCGAGTTTATCTCAGGATTATTATAAATGATAAAATCTATTCATTTTAGGAAAGATAGTATCTAAATATACATATTTATAAATTATCGTAGTGATAAAGTCCGTTTCTTTCCTCTTTATTTAATTTTTATAAATATCTAAATTGCAACTTCCATCCATTGGCAAAAGGAATTATTGAAATACATCATACAATGTAAAAATCATGGAAATTATTGCCTGTTCGGCTGATGTTGCGATCTTTGAAGTACGCGACGAATTACAAAGTAACGTCACGCTACTCTTCAAACGCAAGGCTTAATAGGAGATATAAATGTGGCTATTTCTATTTCTATCCAGACTGACCTTGCACTGCGATATATTAATAGATAGTAAATCGCTGTGCAAATACAGCTTACGATAGCATCGAGTTCGTCGCACTTGCTTGTTAGGTAAATCGATAAATTCCAGCACTAATTTTTATAAGAATTCAATTATATTTCATGAAATAGATAGCATACAGCATATTCTTTTCATCGGATAATGCTCAAATTGGTCGATAAAAGAAAAATAGTTTTTATGCAGATAGAAATTAGTTATATTTCCAAATGTTTATTTAATAAATTTCGCAATTTTCTCAATACTTTATTTATGTTTCTGGATAATAACTCTATTAAATATATTTCGAATATCTTAAAAAGTAGGAATGTAACTACGACACATAGTTTAAATCAGGCGCCGCAGACACGATATAGCGATTTCTAGTTACATTCGTTCATCAGCCGCACTGTATCACTAACAGGCGAATCAATTCAATTTATTATTATGTTAATAAACTTATTCAATTGACAAATTGATAAAGAAAAAAAATTAATATGCTCTCCATTTATGAAAATAAGATTTACTCCAATTTTTTTATGTACTTTATCTGCTAGAATTTTCTATTTCGTATTCGAATTTTGTATAAAAAAATAAACAAAATTTCTTAAAAAGAAGAAATGAGCGAGAAAGAGATCAGATTCTTCAGAATAAAGTTTTTTTCTACGATAAAAAATTAATTATAAAGTACAAATTTTTGTGAAGAGTTAATAGGCAATAATAAAAAAGAATATAAAATTTTATTAAGAACGTTACTCGAACGTTACTAGAAATATTTTAAAATTTAAAAAATCTTAGCAAATGATTTACAATACTTACATCGATGGTGTATTATGGTGCATGGCATCTTCAGCCATCTGTTCGGAGCATTCGGTAGATCGAACGTGTTACACAGGCTTTACGAAAAGGGAGCAGCCGGCGTCGTGACCTGTTCGTAAAGTGGAGGGGATCTCCAATGGTAAGACGACGCCATTAACCGTATGTCCATCGACGCGTGTATGGCACTGTTTGTCAGTTCTGCTGTTATCCCAAGGCGATTCGAGCACTCGAATCTTGGTGACCGCGGCGGTAGTCGACGTTTGCGAAGAAAATCCGATTGAAATCATTTTTCTTGCCTGAACTTCCCGAGAAATCGTAAGTACAAGCGACAGAAGTACAATTTTTGAAAACGACTGGTGCTGGTGTTCGACATGATCGACGTTGTCGCATCGTGTGCCATGGCAATGGAGGACGCACGATTAGTATCCGGAGTTTGAGCTTCAATATCATTCCGGGTGACAAGTGCCATGTCTTGTTTAAAAATTATATGTATGTATTAATTTTTTTGTACGTTTTTGGCCATTTTATGTGAGCAAAATTCAATGTGCGTATTTGATTTGATCGTTCCGCTTCTTGTAACATGAGTCTGCAACGTTATCAACTATCAGCGCACTTTTGACGCATCTTCGAGATCGGCGTTTCCAAAAGTGTCGCAAATGAATGCTAACGTGATTATTCGGGCATAAAATTGATTTTGCGCATCGAAACGATTTTCTTTCAATCTCAATAAAACTTTTACGAGCAGTTCTCTCAATACGCGTTTACGTTGGTAACTCTGATGCGCGTCGACGCCCAAGTTCCGCGACGGACGTTCAATAACATCATCGTAGTCGGTGAGACCATGCTTGAAGCGCGCTTTACGTTCTCTGATATTCGAATTCTGATTTTAGTGTAAACAATGCCGTTCTTGGAAACCTGTTGGTCGCCGTGCATCTGGACGAACAGCATTAAGACCGGATGCAAAGCGATAGCGTTTTACACAGTGGTGAGTGTCTCCTAATTGGCTAAGAAATTCCATTTAATTAGGAACAGTGTTAAAGTGTATCTAATGTAATTTTAATGTACTGAAATTTATGCGAGTATTAATATAATCGATTAATTTTTTTCAGGCAATTAGTATAGTATTAATTACGCTAATAAGCTATCAGCTCGCTGGCGGCGACTCCACGCAGATATACAATCCGTTATTTGAAGCTGATGTAAGGGGATGTAAGTATGATATTAATCGTTTATAAATGATAATGCTTAAAAAATAAATATGAATTTTGGAAAGTTAATTTATGTATTTCTGTGAGATTACTTTGCATTTACTGCATCGCTGATGATGGCTCAAAGCAGAGTCAAAACATTCGCCGTATAATTATGTGTTCTATTAGTTATATATATTGAAAAAAATGTTATATTTATTTACGCATTGTCAATGTTGCACTTTCCAGTCTATCATTTTATGTGTTATTTTTTTAATTTTATTATCGAGAGAGAGTTCCTTATATTTAATCATTTATTGAAAAATAATTTTATCATTCCTAATATTTAAAAATAGAATAAATATAATTTAAAATAGTTTTATTAACATTAGACTTATTACAAGCTGGCCACAAGATTTCCAAATGAATAATTT
>VBVR01006182.1:0-10712 GCA_011638315.1 Tetramorium parvispinum
GCGCTACGCGCGCGTCTAAATTTTATTTTTGATAACCAATTTATTTAACAGCTGTCAAAATTTAATCAAAAGACAACTACTTTCACTATCTGAAGTAAGTCAAGCAAGAGATCCAATCAGCATCGCGGAAAAGCGGCAACAATTAAATCTCTACATCTCCTTTTTAAGAGAGGAGAGTTGCGAATCAGAGATTAATATGTGCTTACATAAAAACCTACATATTCCGCGCATATTATAGTCACAATAGCAGTCACTGCAATGACAGCATCACCTATTAATAAAGATAAAACGCTAGTCGTTGCAGAAATAGAGTTATCTTTTGTAATACGCATTGAAGTATTGCGTGCGATTTTTTCAGTAGAAGAGATTCATTAGTGATTTTCCTAAAGACCCAGTACTGCCAAAAAATGTTGATTTTGTAACACAATGATGCATTTATTTTATGAATAAAATTTATTAATTCTAGACCCTATGCTCATTAATTCTACATGTCAAAATAATACGTTTGCATACTGGAAGAAGTTGAATGAAGAGAATCGAAATTGATTTATGAATGAGGAAAGTGACATAAACGTTTCGGAACATTAGATTCAGTAGAGTACACTGGGTATAGGTTCGGTTGTAACGGGAGGTCGATTTATATCGCGAGTAACTCAACAATCTCATGGCTCATGATGACGCGTCCACTCAAATTGTGAAGGGGGGGGTCTGTTAGGACGAACTTGTTTGCCAGTCGTCCAAGTTGTCGCGTGCGTGTTGAGTTTATCAGAAGGAATTTTTGTGTTTTAGTGACAAAAAGTAAGTATTTGATCGTAAACTATTTTTCATTTTCTTCTCTTACTGTGCATCTTACACATACTGTGCATTATAACTTTCTAACAATAGTTGGACATTAGAGAATGAATGTATAAATGTTTTATTTCGCTGCTATAATCCATTTTTATATATAAAATGGAATAATATTGAGAGACAGTAATTGAGGACGATTGTAACACTTTCTCTATGGTATGTAACATTACAACCGACATGTACGACTTGTATATGAAATTACTCAAACTACTTGTATATCAAATTAATTATTTTGTTTTATAGATGCCACGCGTACGCGAACGTATAACCATAGACATTTACAATAGATAACTAGCTCCTACCGTAAGAGATAGCGTTGAAAGATGTATGGTACAGAAATAGTGTTCTGATTAGCTCTGTCTTTTTCTTTCGGTGAAAACGAAGCGAGCATGCTGCTTTCACTCTCATACACGCATATTAATATGTTTGTACCATATGAGCTGTGATTGTCTTACAATTAATGATGATTGATTGTGATGTTTTTGCTAATAAACATTATTTTTCTCTCTGTTACAATCGTCCTGTGACTGGGGCCGGTAGTAACATTTTACCTTTTATACCTCTCTTGTGAAATCTAATCGTAGTAACAAGAAACAAAAATATTGCCTGTTTTTAGTCAAATAAAGACGATTTATGGAACGCTAATCAGTTTTGATCTAGCTGTTATATCGAAGTTTCTACAAAAAATTGAAGTGAAAATGTTACAACCGTACCCAGTCTACCCTATCAATAGAAAGTTTCTCTTTAACACAAGCTTAGATGCACTTATTATCGGTATATATAAATTGCATTTTATCTGTTTTATGAGATTATTATGAAAAGAAAATCCATATCTTTCTTTTCCTTCTGCTGCAGATAAAGAAGCTATCAGGTATCACGACATAAATGAAACAGTTTAGAAAGGAGAAACTCTGAAGAAAATGTTACTTTATGTTTTTATATAAATGTGGATAGAAATGCATTTTTTCAATTTGTATTGTATATAGCTTATTGGATTTCTATCATATTTTTGTATATTATATACTTTAATTTGTTTTAATTTAATCTGTTTTATACGTAAATTCGATTATACATATTTATACTATACATAAAAATAAAAAAATATATAACTACATTTATTTACATTTATTTATATATTTGATATATGTTGTAATATATATTTAGAAGTTTATTAACAAATTTAACAATTTATTCTAATCATTTCTCGTTATTTCTTTGGTGCAACTTTTATAGAATAGATAATAACTATGACATATCCGCCATAGCAGATTTTTAAATCCGTTATTTCATGCAAATAGCACTATTACTACCGATACATTTTAAGTATAACAAAATATATCATATAAATATTAAAGAGTATATGCTATCAATTTTATTTAATGTTAACGGCACATTGCAATGCCTTCTTTGCGATATGCAGATGCAAATTTTGCGCTTAATATTACAAATCAGTGAAGTGATTGTAACAATAATCACTTGGGTTATTACAAAAATGGGATGTTATTCGTTGTCTATCTCTTTTGAAAAAGTTCAAAAGATAAAACTAGAAAATGATATTAGAAAATAGTTGCAAGCGACTTTGGTATTCTTTTACGAATATACATAGATTACACTCTTGACCGGATTTATTCCGGAGAAAATAATAACACTGTTAAATCGAAAGTGTGTGAATGAATGAATATCACACATTTTTGCGTGTGATGCGTATCTCCCGCGTTAAGACGTCTCTGAGTGTGTGAATTTTTTAAAAATGTGTGAATATTCAAACATTTTTAAAAAATTCACACACTCAGAGACGTCTTAACGCGGGGGACACGCATCACACGCAAAAAGTGTATGATATTCAAACATTCGTTTTAACAGTGAATAAGTATTCATCAATGTCGTCAAACCGTATCACTGTCTGTTAGAAATCGCGCAATTTCTGATTACCGAAGTTGATTCGATGATTTCAAACATGAACTGCATATAGTGTATGTTGTGTGTTATAAGTCGTGTTACGTAACACATTAAACAGTATTATATATTTATCAGTTTCACGTGTGACAGTGCATCTCCGCGACTTGCAGGTCCTCTGCGATAACTGAATTTCACATACGTTATCGCTGTTTCATTATCAATGAGGTGTAATTCTGTCATTTTTTTCAATTATTTTCACCATTTTCATTGATATATATTTGAGTTTTCAATGTTGACAAACGCTTCAGCTAACCCACTTCTCGAGCTGAAGCGTTTGGAAGACATTGGATGCTAAAACAATGACGTCATTGATAACGAGTTATATCTGCTTAGTTATATCTGCCATTTTAAGCACCAAGTGGACCATCCATAGCGCCGTTACAAATGCTCTGTAGCGTTTGACGTAACAACTGGACCGCACCCGATGTAAGCTGAAGAGGACGAAGACGAGGTACAACACAGAGTTTATTCTTTCTGGCTGTATTGACAGCATTGGTACAGAAACCATCGACATATAGAATGGACCGCTGTTGGCAGTGGAAGGGATAGCCTCACGCGTAGAGTGAGAGGCAGATAATATGAGGTAACATTCATATCTTTTCATATCTTTCTAGTAACAGCCTGATTGGACTTTTCTGCTTGGAAAAGAGATGGAACGTTACCTTATATTATTTGCCTCTCAAGGCCGCTACAGACTTTTGTATAATTTGCCTAAGGAAATCAACCAATTCGAGTCTTTCATTTAACTCTCCAGAGTGGAAATAAAGAATTCTGATTAGTTGATTTCCTTATGTGTTATGTATTATGCGTTATGCAAAAGTCTGTATTGCGGCCTTCGCTCTGCACGTGCGGCCCCCTTCGACTGTCATCAGCGATCCATTCTATATGTCGATGACAGAAAGACAAACATAATCAAAGATCAATGTATGTATATACATATATATATATATATATATATGTATATGCTGCGCAGTTAGCTCTTTTTTGTTGCTAAATGATTCTCATTTTCGTCTTGTCTGTTGCCAATATCTGTTCGTTGTAAACACTATATAGCTATAGACGAGGTAAGTAGAAACATAAACGGCGATTGTAAAACAATAGTATAATTGCTAATATAAAAGAATTAAAACAATCATTCAGATCTTTTTGTAGTTATAATTCTTTCTCTTCACACCACTTTTTATTATCGATGCAATTTCGAAGAATTTATTTAAAAAATGGGACTTCACTGACATCACACACAACGCGCGCGGGTGTATGTGCATATACATAAATAATTTAATATCTTTTCAAATTATTGAAGTATCTTATACTATTATAAAATCTTTTCCGGATTTCCATTGTACGTAATATATTAACGTGATGTACATGTATCAAATATAAATTGTTATCCATACAAAATTATTCAATAATACCAATCAATTTTAAAGATCTGTTAAAAAATTGTTTGTTTGACGCAGTATCATATTGGTTTGTACAATATTAAAAGAAAAATATTTTTATTTCAACAAATTATTTTGTTGACATTACTAATAGAAAATTTACTTTGCAACTGTAATCAAACTTTATAGTACTATTAATATAATGTAAGTAACTAAATAATATCATTTTGTTAAACCAAAAAGTTTACCAAATTTGGCTCGTCTAACTAACAGAATATTACATTTTGCCATCTTGACAAAATTGTTTAATTACAAACGGTAAATTGTGGATAATTCTGTTTTTTTTGTTATCATTAGTATAACTTTTCTCTCAGTATGCCGACTGGCTTAAGCATAATGAGGAGAATGACAGAATTGAACAATATTTCGGAAAAGTTACATTAAAGTCGACAGAAAATATTTATTCCTAATATACTCTTGGATACATTTATTATTGTATCGAATGTATATTTGGTATAAATTTTTGTTGCGTTAATTTTGCGGTTTAGTGTATTATGTTTAAGGAATAGTGCATATCACAATCAAAACGAAACTCTTTAGGTACTTATCGTTATATAATTTGAAATTAAAGTTATCCCTACTAAAATTACGTCAAACTCGTACATTTCTTATACATCAAACTATTCTGCTCTTTGAGTTTACATTTACACTTCATGTTTTTGGCATCCTCATCTTTCGCTGCATTTCCCCCACTTGAACAAAAAGTTCCTCAGGCAAGATGTCAAAAAATGGACAGTTTCGTCGTTTCAACTCTTTAAAAATATATAAACTCATAATTCTCAGTGAGAAATGATGATTGAAAAGACATCCAATTAACGTAGACGTAACGCCTTTTCAATGCAAAAGACATTGAATTGATATCGATTCGATATTGATTTGATCAACTACTTCTCACTGGGTTATCTCTTAAAAGCCTAAGGTCAAACCAGCAAAGATATCACTTTTGGATCAATGCGGTTATCGTTCAAGTCATTTCAGACTACTGAAACAGATTTCACTATCATCCATTTGTTTATTGCTGCTTTTCCAAATAATACGTTTTATAGAAAACGCTATACTTCCGTCATGATTTTTTCCACAGAATTTTAATCAGCAATCAGTTTTAGTAAATAATGACGTTCAAATTGTTAAAACAATATTGTCATTAACAAATTATTTTTTAAATATTTTGTTGACTAAAAATTCGTATTGTTCTCTTATAACAATAATTGCAACAAAAATTTATACCGAAATTTCACTCAACTTTAAATAATCGTAACTTCGCGAAAACTTATCGTATTTGAAAAAATTTTTTTTTTTATTTTGAAACTTGAAGTCTCTATTATAAAGAGAATTTATCACATTTTGAACTTCTCCTTTTCCCTTTTCGCCATCTCTTCAAAAATAAGGACGTGTTTTGTCTCCAAAAATTTTCATAGTTTGACGCCCTCCACGGGGTTCAATGAATTTTTTTCACAAATTTTATAAGAATTATCGTAAAATATGAACTTTTCCTTACAAATTAAAAAAATTGAAGTCTACGATTTTTTTGGCGGAGTGTTTTGACGGATCAAAGGAACCCGCACAAAACCACGGGAAAAAGCCTTTCGGTCAAACCAACTAAAAATTATATGAATATGTTCTACATAACACACTGATCAAAAGTTCTATGTCCTATGCACTAAGTCCAAAAAACCCACCATTATCGAGATATAGAGAATTTGAGGTACGATTACAATTGTACTATTGCTCTCAAACACTCCATATCTCGATAACGGTGGATTTTTTGGACCTAGTGCATAGGACAACTTTTGATCAGTGTATTATGTAGAACATATTCCTATAATTTTTAGTTGATTTGACTGAAAGGTTTTTTCCCGTGGTTTTGTGCGGGATCCTCATCTATGCATTTTAATCTGTTTATGCTAGAGTTCGGAATACCTGGATAATCCGCATATTTGGGTACTCACGGAATCGGTGCGGAACCGTACGCAACGGGTAACGGATAGACGAGTACCCGGTTATCCAGGTATTCTGAGCTCTAGCATAAACAGACTAAAATGCATAGGTAATTTTGATCTGTCATAACTCCGCCAAAAAAAATCGTACAGACTTCAGTTTTTTTTTAATTTGTAAGGAAAAGTTCGTATTTTACGATAATTCTTATAAAATTTGCGAAAAAAATTCATTGGACCCCGTGGAGGGCGTCAAACTATGAAAATTTTTGGAGACAAAACACGTCCTTACTTTTGAAGAGATGGCGAAAAGGGAAAAGGAGAAGTTCAAAATGTGATAAATTCTCTTTAAAGTAGAGACTTCAAGTTTCAAAATAAAAAAAAATTTTTTCAAATACAATAAGTTATCGCGAAGTTATAATTATTTGAAGTTGAGTGAAATTTCGGTATAAATTTTTATTGCGTTAATTTTGTTGCGCAGTGTATATTTGAAGAGTTGAAACTACGATACTGTTCATTTTTTGACATTTTACCTGAGGAACTTTTTGTTCAATGACCGAAATGTACAACATATTTCAAATTTAGCCATTTTAACTGTAACCCAATTTCATGCTGTTTAGTGCGGGGTTTTTTGTATGGATATTGATTAATTATGATATACCGATTAAACTTATAAAACTATGACATGTTATGAATATTATGATAAAAATACAGCATTCTAGATTATGCAAAATATGTGACATTATGCTGCAAAAGATATTAATTATGCATTGTTATGCGCTGTAAAATTAGATTCTATTAGTACCCTAATACCTTAAAATAGTAAAGTGAATCTGTTTTAATAAGTTTTTACAAATTGTGTAGTTATGCACAAAACATAATCTCTATAAACTTATTGATAACTGACTTACTACTGAAATGATTTCATAACATTTTAATTATGAATCAGCATATTATCTGCCAACTGAGATTACTGTTTTTCAATAATATACGTAAGAGCGTTTCGCGGCGTGATGAAGCAAATTTTTCTACAGTAGAAGATTGGTCCTCGTGGCAATATGATGACGAGTGGCACGGATAACGGCGTACAGCGTTACGCTTGGCAAGAATTAACCGACGAGGACAAGAAATATGCAGAGACATATTTGAACGAGACCGACGAGAGTAGAGAGAACGCCATCGCGGAAATTAAACGTTGGCTCGAGGAGTGTGACGATTTCCTATGTGCACAAATTGGTAAAAATATAACAATAACGGTGACAGACGGATTAAAATTTAGCTTGATAAAATTCAATTAAACTTGATTAATTCCGGAACAAAATAAAGTAACATCACCCTTAATTTGCATCGATGTATTATCTGACATTATTCGCTCTTGGTCACATAATGAAAAAACTAAGAAGTGATATAACAAGTGATTGTGACTTCATTAGCGAAAGGAAATGCAAACATGATTGAAAAGTGTTTATAAACAATATAATAAATAATTATAAATATTAACTGATAGAAAATTTTTATAATAAAATTCGTTTTGCACTTTACCATTTTTCAAATCGAGCAGTTTCTCGATTGATTTCCTTCGCTAAACGTAGATTTTAATCGCTAATCAAGCAATTTTTAAAAATTAAGTTCTAAATTATTTCCTTTAAATATAATTAAAGATGCGTATGTGTTTGTATGTACGCATATGCTTATGAATATAAATATATCTTATTTCAACTAAAGTATTGTAAGTTAATAAGTAATTAAACAATATTTTCTCTTCCTAAAATATAACATATTAAATTAAATTTGTTGATATTTTCTAATAATGCATCAAAATAGCAAATACGACAATTAAGCTTAAATTAAGATTGGTGTAGCTAAATTGAATAATTACCATAAAAGAATATTAGCAGTTGATTTCTAAAATCATATGTCGTTTTATACACATATTGAAACTACTTTACAATACCTAATTCTATATTCAGCCCTGCTTCAATTATAACTTTTTATTTGAAATCTTTATTCTATACACAGATGACTTTTTTATTCTGCGATTTCTGAGAGTCTGCAAGTTTAACCTGGAGAAAACTAAGAGCAGAATACGAAACTATTATAAGCAGCGTTCCAAGTTACCGGAATGGTACAAGAATAGAGATCCATTTCAACCGAAGCTGCAGGAGTTACTTGATTTGGGGTAACAATTATTATTTACAATTGTTTAGGAGTTTATTAGAACGCGCAAATGCATGGGATTTCACAGTGAATTTTTTTACAAAAGTTAAGCTGATTTACAATGAGACATTTCAGATACAGAGAGATTTTATATAACTTAAGTAAATTCTATGTTCTGCTCTACTATTGTTATCTAAGAAATAGCAAATCTCAAATGATTATTTCATTTAATATGTTTGATCAAAATTTCATAACTCTTTCGAATAATTATTATTGTTGTGTTCTTCTGTAATGACAATATTCCCAATCTATAATATTGCGATTCTCACCTTACTGATTAGACTCAATAACGTTAATTTATATATTTATAGCATTTCTATTGAGATATAATTATATCAACGAAGGCGCAACAATATGGATTATCATAATTGTGTATAGTCAATTATGTTTGTTCTAAAGGTTTTATTAACAATGCTGATTTACATAACGATTGATAGATCGTAAATTTTTTCTTATTTTGTTTCAATCTGTCTTGGATTGAATTGGCAGAAAATTTCACAAATTGTAATATTAATTTTAATGACAAATTGCTTACATAAAAATTTAACTGTCTTTTTTCATTTATATTATGTGTATTTTAGTAGAATGTTTAAAATATTTTATTCAAATTTTTAAGAAACTGGATGCATATCGCGATCAGGCTAAAAGATATGTTTTTCGGAAAATTCAAAATACTTTATTTATATTTAGTGTATGTTTACCTTTGCGGAAGCTGGATAATCAAGGAAGATTAATTATTCTAAGTCATAGCTCACAGCATGATCCGAAAAGATTCAGCTTATCAGACTTAATGAAGGTGAAAACAAAAATTGTATAAAGCTCGAACGATTTATGTAGGATGTCGTCACGATAATATATTTTTAATTAACATTCAGTGTTTCTCGATGGACAATCTTTTTAGATCGGTTTGATGGGAATGGAATTGGCGGTGAAACATTATCCCTCAACATCTATATACGGATGCAGAGTGTTCATTGACATGATCGATACACGTCTGGGTCATATTGCTCAATATAGACCTGGTATATTAATGAATGCGGCCCACGCATGTCAGAACGCTTATCCTTTAAGGTTTCGGTCAATTACGGTATTTAATGCCCCAACAGTTTTCGATATCATTTCGAGGATTTTCACATCTTTCCTGAGTACAAAAATGAGGAATAGGTATCAGGTCTATTCAGATGGGAATATGCAGAACTGTTTCAAGGATGTTCCAGCTGACATTTTGCCCGTAGAATATGGTGGCACTGGCGGTACAATTAAAGAGTTGGCAGGTAATTACGGTGAATTAAAATGTAATAGAAGCAAAGCGTTTAGTCAAAGATATTTTTTATTAAACAGATTTATGTATAAATTTGCTGAAGAAAAGATAAACTTCTCTTATCTAAGATTGAAATAATCACGAATATTCGCACGTTAACTAAAAAAATATGCTTGGTGTTTATTCTAAAGTTCTAATTCTAAGATACGTATCAAATTCGCGTGTCTAATTAGCCGTATCATGTAAATCTATGTATGTGAAAAATGAATGTTTACTTTAACAGAATACTGGAAGAATCTATATGAGGAGAATCGTGACTGGTTTATAAATGAGGAAAACGACTAAATCATTATTTCAAATCAGTAAATTCAGAATTATTAAAAATTATTTTGTAATACACGGTTGGATGTATGCATTTGTTATTGTTATATTGTTCGCACTTCATCTCTATTTGGAGTTTTTAAGCCTGAATAATTATCTTTAATTTTTCTTGGGTGATAAGAATCTTTCTATGATATGATACAAAATAAGTGTATAGTAAAATTCTTGGAAACATTGTAGATAATTTGTATTTATAAGTTATGTAAACGTGGATAAAATTTTGTAGTTTTTTTCTTCAAATTGTAGTTTGTCTCTATTTGATTTCTACCATATATTTTTGCCATATAGATTTTGTTATTATATATTTATACTTATTTGTATACGTATAATCGATATGCGATTAGTTGTATATATGTATAATATGTCACAACAAAATTAGCTTCTTAAAAAATTTAATCACTTTTAAAAGTGTCCAAATTTTCAAAAATCGATATCTCGGAAACTATAACAGCTACATCAATGTGGTTTCCACAGCTTTTTCTCGTCTCGTCGAGAACTATTCAGAACTCTATCGCTTTTTATCAGAACTCATAATTTTCGAAATGTCATTAGTACTTTAATTAATTTTTTTTTTTTAATGAAGAGTCGCGGAACTATTGCTAAAAAGTATCAGGAACTCTAGCGGTACTTTAAAAGTAATCAAAACTCTATTCAGAACTGTTTTTTAAC
>VBVR01006183.1:0-10711 GCA_011638315.1 Tetramorium parvispinum
AGGAAAAATCGTCTCAGAATAACACTACAAATACGTCTGTGAAAGGACAATAGGTTATTCTGAATCACTCTGTATATATATACTATAGAAACTATAAAAATGAATTTCAACGCTATCACTACTTTGTCGAAGCGCCTTGTAATGCTTTTAAAATAATAAAGATTGTTCTGAAAATAAACAATAATTGTCCAGCATGCACTAGCTACCTTGCCGATGCAAGATATTTCTCTTTTACAAACTTCTCGCGACGTTACTGGCATTCGCGTCTACGATGTTCGAATAAAATATATAATATGACAAAATAAAATAAAATTTAAACTGACGTAGTTCTCTTTATTGCTATCCAGACTTTCTCGACGTGTATCAAATATGTATATCAAAATAAAATCTAACATCGATAACATAATAAACTTTTTCTTTAATATGCTTTTATAATAGAGTCACGACTTTCGCGATCTAATGCACTTATCTCTATCTGAGAATTTTCAAAATTATAAAATAAAATTCTTTTGTATCTTTTTAACTTAAAATGAAGACTTTTTCGCGTTGCACCTTGCATTTTCGCGGCTGCACTTTATCTCCTATGATTATCTACACTTATGTGTTCTTTGGAGTGTAATGTTTTTATAATGTCTATTTTATTTTCGTTGCTTCCAGGTGCTCGGCTGCCTTTGCCTCCTGCTCAATCGTGGTGGACTCTACTCTCTCTACCGGCTTCTCCGCGTCACCGCTCGAACACGGAATACTTTCCGCTTCTCCCGGCTGCTCTCGACTTTCCGTATCGGCCCCATTCGCTCTTTCAATTTGCTCACGGACCCTTGGCGTGTCATCCGGCTTCTGCGTTGTCCCCTTTGATGTTGTTAGCGGCTTAATTCTCTCGACCGCTACAATAATCGGTTTCAAGGTCAGCTGCTGATGAAGTCTTTAGGATCGCTAGGACGAGTGGTAACCTAAAGGGAGGCTACATCAGGGAGCTGAAGCAGGCAGCAGTCATAACTGCTGCAGGAGTAGAGGTGCTGCGCTCGAGGGCGGGTAATAAATCGGATTCCGACGTCCCCCGCCAAATACATGCTCTCAAAGAAAAGCTAGAGAAAGCGCAGAGAGAAGCCAAAGAAACAAGGGAGGAAGCGGCCAAGTTGCGCCGCGAAGTTGAAGAGCTCAAGGCAAACAGGAGCAGACAAAGGAGTGGAAGGAACTTGAGAGAATCTCCACCCTCCTCCCCTGAACCTGCATATAGAGAGGAAGAAGGAAGCACATCTCCGGTTTTCATGGAGATTGACACTACGCCTCCAAAAACAAAGGTCAAGGAGGTATCGGATAGGCCAGTGGTCATTGAATTGAAACTACCAAAAGGGGCCAAGAAGATAGAGCTACCACCCCAGGAAGAATGGCCGCCGGCCATCAGACCCCCGATAAAGGGGAAACTGAAAATTCTGGAGAACCGGTCTCTTCTAAATCACAAAGTGATACTAAAAAAAAGGGGTCAAATAACAAAGATAGTGGAAAGGAACCCTCTTCTCCCCCGGCTCCTCAGGGAGCTAAGGAAATAATGAACCAGCTTATCCCCCTCCTGGACAAGTGGTTGAGGGACAATTTGGGGGCTTTGGGATTGAATATCCCAGAAAAGATGGATATAGAAGAGTCCTCCGCTATCTCTTCCAAGACTAAGGAGGCCAAGACTCAAATCACACAAGCTAAGGCCAACAAGAAGGACCAAATGGCAGCGGATCAGTCTTCAAGCAGACAAGAGAAGCAAACCACGAAAGAGAGATGGAGCGCTGTGTTGGCCCGCAAAGAAAAGAAAAAGAGTAAGGCCCAAGAAAACAGGGGGTCCCGTCCCAACACAAATACTGAGACAGGCAAAGGGAAGCCGAGAAACACTCCTAAGGCTAGGAGTACTACGGCGGGACAAATCAAGACGAAACGTAAACCGTCACGAACGGCGGCAGTTACGCTCACATGCCCTCCGGGGCAATACTCGGCTGTCTTGCGTCACGCCAGAGAGAAGATTAATATTCAAGAGCTGGGGATAACGGCTCTGCGTCCCAAGAGGGCTGCAACTGGGGCAACTGTCTTGGAAATCCCTAGGCCGAAAGGAGCATCGAAAGCAGAGGCCTTCAAAGAAAGACTGGAGGCAACTCTTAAAGACATGGAAGGCGTTAGAGTTACACGTCCGGTTAAGATGGCCGATATTCGGCTTAAAGACGTTGTAGACCCGGTCGATCCAGCAAAGATGATAGAAGCGATTGCAGAATCGGGTAATTGCACAGCCGATGAAATTAAAATAGGAGGCTCAAGAAAAGCCGCTAATGGCCTGTGTATCGTTTGGGCACAGTGCCCTCTAACAGCGGCAAATAGGATTGCAGCTCAAGGCAAGCTCCGTATAGGATGGATGCTATCGAGAGTCGAAATCATGCCAGCAAGGAAACTTCAGTGTTACCGCTGTCTTGAAGCGGGACACGTGCAGGCTAACTGCACGTCCCAGGCAGACAGGTGGGACACCTGTTACAGATGCAGTCAATCAGGCCACATCGCAAGGGATTGCCACAGTGACCCTCGTTGCACTTTGTGTGCCGAAGCAGGTTGGAATGCAGCCCATAGACTGGGGAGCAATGCCTGTAAAGCGTTCAGTCAAACGGGCTAAAAGAAGAAAGGAGGGAAAGGAAGAGTTCCTTCTGCCACTGCACGGGTAGAAGCTTCTCTGGAGAAAGAAAGTGCCCGGCTCGCAGTACGCGGTGAGCCGACCCTTGCTGGGCCGGCCCCCGTCCCTGTACGGCCGGGGTCAGGAGAGGAAGCAATGGAGGTGGAAAACATACATCTCCACTGGAGCAGCGCAAACCCATGAAGACGAAGGGCGTGGAGGAGCCTGTCTCTATGTAGATATATTCTCTCCCCACGTCCATGAAATCATGCAGACTAATTTAAATCACGCCCGGCAGTCCCAGGACCTACTGCTCCATGTCCTGGACGAACGGGACGTGGATTTAGCGGTGATAGCGGAGCCATACAGGATCCCCCCGGGCAACTCGCTCTGGACCGGGGCGATTGATGGTACCGCTGCGATTATATGGAGGAGGTCAAGAAGAACTCTCCCCTGTACCATGGAGGCGGCTGGTGAGGGCTACGTCCTGGTAAGATGGGGAGAATAGAGAGTCATGGGTGTATACATATCCCCAAGGCTAAGACTGGTAGAAGTGGAGAATCGCCTTGATGAAATGACGAGAAGAGTCAGACCCTTCTTGTCTTCTCTGCTATTGATTGCGGGATTTCAATGCGCATTCGGCGCTTTGGGGCTCCCGCCGGACAGACGCGAGAGGTCGCCTATTGGAGGATTGGGCGTGTGCATTGGGGCTTTCTTGTTCTAACCGGGGAAGCGCCAGTACATGTGTCCGCGCCCAAGGAAAGTCGGTTGTCGACTTAACGTGGGCCTCCCCCGCGGCAACTATCAGAATCAGAGGTTGGAAAGTTCTGCAAGAACGAGGAATCTCTGTCTGACCATGTTCATATAGAAATGATGATAGAGATACCACTTACCGGCGTAGGTAACAGAGCTGTCTTGAGGAGATGGATCTCTTTCAAAACTAGATGAAGACAGGCTAACCGCGGCTCTGCTCGTGGAAACCTGGAACAATCCAGCGCGCAAGGAGGAAGAGGGACCGTTCAGTGTGGATGATAAGCTGACGGAGCTCAGAGAGATGATGACCTGGGCCTGTGATCTGTCCATGCCCAGGAGTCGTTCACGTCCGAGGAGGGCCGCCCTCTGGTGGACGGATATGATTTGTGATCTCAGATCTGCGGCAATACAAGCCAGACGGTGCTGGACAAGGGCTAAAAGAAGGCAACATCAAGAAAAGGAATACAGAGCCCAATACCGAGAGGCAAGGAAGCCGGAGCTCCCTCTCCGCGGGACGCCCGTCGAGGCCGCTCGGAAGTATTCCGAGGCAGGGCTCGGCGGGTGGGACTGCCCAGAGCCGCTGCGACTGCTTTGCAGTCGCAGGTCGGGGTTTCTGGCAGTCGGAGGGATATCCGGTCTGCAGTACGCGGTGGTCCCCCTCATGCTGAGGGGGGCCCCGTCCCTGTATGACCGAATAGAGTAGGAAGGGACGCCCGTCGGGGCCGCTCGGAAGTATTCCGAGGCAGGGCCCGGCGGGTGGGACTGCCCAGAGCCGCCGTGTCTGCTTGCAGCCACGGGTCGGAGTTTCTGGCAGTTGGAGGGATGCCCGGCCTGCAGTGCGCGGTGATCCTTCTCCTTCTGGAGTGGTCCCCGTCCCTGTATGACCGGGCAGTGGTTTTTCCTTTCCTTTCGAGGGCAGCCCCCTCTCAGTTAAATCTATGAAATGGACAAAGATACGGAAATAGACGTACCGGACCAGGGAGATCGGACTCCCAGGTCCCGGCGTGGGTCCACTACCGTCCCGGGTGGTCCCATGTCGTTATCAAGCGACGGGCTATCCGCGACCTGCACCGCAGGGGTCGCGAAGGAAATGACGACTGCGAAGAACAACACGGAGGGGAGGATTTCTCCCCCTAGAAAGAAGGCGAAGACGGGCACACGACCCGGTCTCGCCAGTTCCAAAACTGGAAAGGGGGGCACAGGGAAGAGAGATAGCTCGACTTCCAGTGTTTCAAGTGTGGGCTCTGCTGCTAGCGAGGGCACAAGGGCCAAGGCCATGGCCAAAAGACAGAGCAAGAGACTCGAGCAGCAAATCGAGGCGGCTAGACCCAAGGTGAAATACGACCCGTCGACGTATAAGGATCTGGCGGAAGATAAAGACGACGACGACGACAGCTTAATGGCCACCGCCGACGATGACAGTTCGACAGCGGAGGAGACAAGACCGGTTGACCCACTTACCAATTCCGGGGCACGCTCCGTGGCAGAAAGTGAGGACGAGAGATGCCAGGGCGCATTAAACGGCCTGGATAACCCCAGAAAGAGAGGGAGACCCCCCACTTCTGGGGAATACAAAAATCTGGCAGTCGTAAAACTGGCGTACCTGGACGCCAGAAGGATGGAAATGGACCTCGAGAGAGAGGAAAGACTAAGATCTAGGACGGCGTCGGGGAAATTACTTGGCAAGATGAGTTTAGACTTAGAGAGACAAACAGAGGCGTTTAAACAAGAGCCAACAGCCTCTATCTCAAGCACCATGCGAGAAGCCCTGGATGAGGTATATAATGTGTCCCAGATCAGTAAGAATCTGAAGGGCACATGCGTCAGGACGCTGAAACACGCAGCATTGATCGGCAAGGCAGGGGTAGAAGTCCTTAGAACGAGAGCCGATACCCCTGCGGATAGTGATGCGGCTAGCCAAATCTATCGGCTCCAATTAAAACTAAATAAGACCGAGGAAGAGGCCAAAACAGCCAAGGAGAAGGCTACGAATATGAGTGCGGAGATGGCCAAGCTCCGTTCAGAATTAGAAGAGCTTAGGCAAGAGCGGAATAGGGGGAGGAGCTCGAGAAGAGCACCTAGAGACCCACCCTCCCCAGATCCGGCCAAGGTGTGGCGGACTGGTGTTTACGGCTGGAGTCTGGATGATTCTCCAACCCCAATGGAGGTCACAGAGGAAAGAATACCTCTAGTCACGGAAGGGCGAGAGAGGTCTCCGGTAATCTTCCAATTGGAGGCGCCTAAGAACGCGGCGAAAGTGGTGCTCCCCCCCAGAGAGGAATGGCCACCGGCGGTAAGACCGGCCTTACAAGGAAAGGCTAAAATTCTTGAGGACTACCCACTAACTGGACATAAGGTTACTATCGTTAGGGATAAGAAAGGTAAAGAAGAGAAATCTCAAAAAGGGAAATCAGCCCCTGCCTTCCCTCTTTGCCAGACCACTGCAAATGCCGGGGCGCATGAATTTATGAGCCAGATATTACCTTTGCTGGACCAGTGGTTGAAGACAAGTCTAAAGGCAGTAGGATTAGACCTGCCGGAAAGAATGGAAATAGATGAAACACCTTGTGAGAACAAGGACAAGAAGGGGATGCAGGCCAGGGAAGAAAAGGAGAAGGATATGCTGGATAAGGGGGCTAAGGAAACAGGGATGAATAATAAAGCACCAAACCAATCGATCTCCATTGGGAAGTTGGACGATAAAGAACTGCAAAAAGAAAATTGGGTCCAAGTAGCGAAGAAGAAGAAAAAGGCAAAGAAATCCGGAACACGGAGGACCCTAAAAGAACAAGCTAGACAAGGTCATAAGCCTAAAAACGGAGATTCACAAAATCTAATGGGTACACAGAAGGATAATGTGAATATAAAGAAAAGGAAGCTACCTCGAACAGCGGCAGTGACAATCACGAACCCTATGGGCCAGTATTCCAATATGCTGAAAACGGCAAGTGAAAAAATTGATATTGGGAGCCTGGGGATAGAGGCACTTAAGCCAAGAAAGGCAGTCTCAGGTGCACTGATCCTGGAAATAGCAGGACCGCACTGCCAGAACAAGGCAGAAGCTCTCAAGAAAGAGCTAGTGGAGGCTTTCAAAGACGAAGAGGGAGTAAAAATTACCAAGCCAACAAAGTTGGCGGATCTTCGAATTCGCGATATCATAGAGCCAATTAACACGACGGACATCAAGGAGGCGATTGCCGAATCTGGCGGCTGTAAAGAGGACGAAATTAGGATGGGAGGCTCTCGGAGAACGGCAAACGGTCTGTGCGCCATATGGGTACAATGCCCCCTAGCGTCAGCAAACAAAATATCCAGAGCAGGAAAGATAAGAATTGGCTGGACTCAAGCAAGGGTCGATTTACTCCCTCCAAGGAAACTGGTGTGCTTCAGATGTTTGGAGGGAGGCCACGTGCAAACTGCATGCAAATCAAAGACGGATCGCAGAGACTTATGTTACAGATGCAGTGGCACTGGACATGTGGCAAAGAATTGCACAAATAATCCATGCTGTGCAATCTGTTACGAAACAGGAAGGGCATACTCCCATAGACTCGGAGGAAATGCCTGTAAGACAGATACTGGAAATGCCAAAAAGAAGAATAAGAATACAAAGGCTCTACCGGGAGAATTTAAAAAACCTCGAGCAGCAGAATGTGGCGAGCCACCTTTAAATGAGAAAACGGCCCCTACCTCTGACAGACCAGAAGGGAATAGGGAAGAAGAAATGATGGTGGTGGATACGTCGCCACCATTGGAGCAGCGTGAAAGGACAGAGAAAAAGGGTGTGGAGGGCCCTCTGGAAGATCGCCTTCCCCCCAGCAAAGCATAAAGTGGTGCAGGCCAATCTGAATCACTCTCGAGCAGCCCAGGATATACTGCTCCATTTCCTGGACGAGAGTGACTCAGACCTGGCTATTATAACGGAGCCTTACCGGATCCCCCCGAAGAGTTTGCTCTGGGCGAGTTCAGATAACGGTATGGCCGCTATAACATGGAGACGTACGAAGCACCCACTTCCATGTACTAAGGAAACAACGGGCGACAAATTCGTTATGGTAAGATGGGGAGAGTTTAGAGTGGTTTCACTGTATCTATCTCCGAGAATGAGCATAATGGAAGTGGAGGACAGTTTGGATGAGGTCACTGAGGCTATAAGGCCCTTTATATCCTCTCCGCTAATTGTGGCTGGCGATTTTAACGCCTATTCTGAACGATGGGGCTCCCGCTACACGAACGCGAGAGGATACGCAGTCGAAGACTGGGCGGGAAACCTTGGCTTGGTCTGCGTGAATCAAGGGAGAGAGAGCACGTGTGTCCGGGCACAGGGGGAATCTGTGGTAGATTTAACCTGGACCTCCCCTGCTGCGGCGGACAAGCAAGGACCTCAAAAGGTGGACGCTTTCCAAGCTCAACGAAGATATGCTTACGGCAGCCTTACTGGTGGAGTCGTGGGGGGACTCCGGACAAGGGCATGGAGACGGGGCATACAACATTGAGCAGGAACTGAAAGAACTCAGGAATACACTTACTAGGGCATGTGATACCGCAATGCCGAGGAATCGGCCCTATCCCAGAAGAGCTGCACACTGGTGGTGTGAAGAGATAGCTGAGTTGAGGACTGCGGCTATCAGAGCGAGACGTAAATGGACCCGAGCAAAACGGAAAATGATACTTGTGGAACGGACTAGATCTGTATATCAGGATGCTAGGATTGCCTTAAGATCAGCTATAAGCAGGGCAAAGGAGAAAAACTGGAACAAGCTACTCCTGGAATTAGATAAAAATCCTTGGGGGCTGGCGTACCGAGTCGTACGGGGAAAACTCAGAAGATGGGCTCCACCAGTCGCTGCACAACTGGATCCGGGGTTCCTGAGTGAGGTGGTATCCAACCTGTTCCCGGACTCTCGGGACATTGATATGCAAGAAGGACGAGTTAGGGAAGCACAGGAATGGCAAGAAGAATGGGAAGTCTCTGAGGCGGAACTTTCCATCGCCATCAAGAGAATGGTGGAGAGAAATGCTGCGCCAGGTCCTGATGGATTAACAGGAAAGGTGATAAAACTTGCATATAAAGTCATTGGAAGCAGGATAAGGAAGCTCTTCAACGAGTGCTTAAAGCAAGGATATTTTCCAAGAAAATGGAGAAGGGCGACACTTGTGCTGCTTCGAAAGGAAGGCAAGCCCCCTGACTCGCCAGCGGCATATCGACCGATATGCCTGCTGGACGAGCTGGGGAAGCTGATGGAAAGGGTGATCGCGGGCCGCCTGCATGATCATCTAGAGGGAATTGGCCCGAATTTACATGAAAGGCAATTCGGATTCAGACGGTCCCGCTCTACAATAGATGCCATTCAGTGGGTAAAGACATTTATCAAGGACAAATGTACTGAAGGAGAAGTAGTGGTTGCAGTTACCATTGATGTGGTAAATGCGTTTAACTCGATTCCATGGCAACATATAATGAAGGCACTCAAAGTACATAAGGTTCCCGAATATATGAGGAATATACTGGGAAGCTACCTTGAGGATCGAAGTTTGACCTTCAAGGACAGAACGGGTAGCCTGAGAGAGGAGGCGGTAAATAGGGGGGTTCCACAGGTCCTAGGACCGGCCCTGTGGAATCTCGGATATAATAAGGTACTAACAGGGCCGGTCCTTCCGGCGGGCTGCACAACAATCTGTTATGCGGATGATACCGTGGTGCTATCGTCGGGGGGTGATTGGCGTGAAGCGGTTTCTCGGATGAACGAGGCCTTATGCGGAGTGACGAGAGTCTTCAAATCCCTCTCCCTAAAGATTGCCCCACCAAAAACGGAAGCAACGATTTTTGGAGGGAAACGGGCTATGCTTCCCCCTTCAGTGGAGATAAGAATGGGAGAAGCCAGGATCATTACAGGCCCTAAACTGAAATACCTGGGTATAATCCTTGATCCTGGGTTAAAATTCGAGACTCATTTTGAGAACTTGGAACCAAGAATGGCGGCGGTGGCGGGCCAGTGCTCTCGGTTGCTCCCTAATTTGGGGGGCCCGGAGGGCAAAGTGAGGCGCCTGTATGCCGCCGTCGTCCACTCTGTGGCCTTGTACGGGGCTCCTATATGGGCCGAAGAGGCAAATGCCTCCAAGAAAATTAAGACCATCCTCAGAAGAGTACAACGTAGGATGGCCATTAGGGTGATAAGAGCCTATAGAACCGTCTCATATGCTGGGGCCACTCTATTGGCGGGGACCCAAGTACTCTCCGGCCATGGTGTTTTGCCGAATATTTGTGTAGAATCGGAAAGGAGGGAACCCCCCTCTGTAATCACTGCATGGGTGACAATATAGATTCGGCACAACACACTTTAGCCGAATGCAGAGCCTGGGATGTGGAAAGGGCTAATCTAATATTGGAGGTGGGAAGAGATCTATCTCTACCTAACCTAGTATCTACCATACTAAGAAAGAAGGAAGCCTGGACAGCATTTATGACTTACTGCGAGGCTGTTATGCGCAGGAAGGAGAAAGCAGAAAGGGAGCGACGAGGGGAGACCCCCAGAACAACTCAAAATAGTGGCCATAGGAGAAGACCGGCCAGACGCTACCGTAAGGCAGCACATTTGAGAACATAGCGGGACAAGCGAGGGGAGTTCTTCTTTCCCCCCCCCTGTCTGCCTGCCTACCGTAGATCCTCCGGGATATGGAGAGAAAAATGGGATCCGTACATATGGGTATATATATATATGTGTATATGGGGAGACCAGAGAAGAGAGAGAGGACTTACCTCAGAGGCAAACTTCACCCTGGTAGGCTGCGAAGGGAGTGGTGACCCCTCCGCATCAATAGTATGTCTGGCGGAACAAATCCGCATCGGCGCGTGGGTGTCCCGGAAGTATTGCATAGGCGGTTCCCGGGACATCCACATATGCGCATAGATGGTCACCCGCAGGGGTTTTAGTGGGTATACCGGGCTTTGCACGGGGGTTGAGGGGCCTTTAGCCCTCTTCGCCCCAAGCCCGGGAGTCCCACATAACCCACCGCCTTTACAACTTTTTCACCGGCGGTGGGTATGCGTAATGCATTTCCCCTGCGTGAAAAAAAAAAGGGTCATCTTTGCCGGCGGCATTGGGGGTGGGTGAGAGTCGCAAAAATTGATAACGGCGGTATTTGATAACGACGGTATCTGATAACGGCGGTATCTGATAACGGCGGTGTCGTTGTTTCAAAGGTGCCGAAACAAATCTTATCTTATCATTTCCTGGAAATAGGGCCTTATCTTATCATTTCCTGGAAATAGGGGATGGGGGACCACCCACGACGTTCAGCGGTCCCTGCACGTCC
>VBVR01006184.1:0-10711 GCA_011638315.1 Tetramorium parvispinum
CTTTAAATGGTACCATATATATTCAATAAATGTTAATAAATGTAATGTTATATATATCCAAAAATATTTGATAAAAGATTTAACATAACTTAATAAAAATTTTTTCAAAAAATTTTGAAGATATCCTTTGGTAAAGTCTTTGAGACATCTTTTTTAAAACATCTCATAAAAAAAACTATAGAATATACATGTTGTTTAAGTACTTATTTATGCAGCTTTATATATCTAAATAATATCTTTATAAATAATAACTTAAAAAATATTGTGTGAAATTTATCGATAAAACTATATTAAAAAGATCAGAAAAATTATATAATCCAGTTGATATAACAATGAAGTTGGGATAAAATACCCAAGTATTGTATAAGTATCTCACATAATCTTTGAACTTACCCTTGGCAGCTTGCCACCGATCAGAATTTATGTCAGCTGCTCGAGAAGGGTATAGAGAGGAACAAAACAACGTTCGATAGAATGTTTGATAGAAGAGCAATAAATTTTCTACATAAGAACGCAAGAAAAACCGTCGAGGCAATGGTGAAAGAATAATAGCAACTTCTTGTTTGAGATGAAATAGAGAAGTACGGTTTTACGTGTGCATAATTTATTTTAAATATATGCCGTTGTGTGTTTGGGAGTGAGATTCGGTCTACGTCTTCGAGTGATGGCTCTCATCGTGTTCACTGTCGATAGTATAACTTCTGTACCACCTTATCCTGATTTACGAACCGTCGTTAACGTTCAGTCAAGGTAATTGCACCGAAACCGCAAGAATTCGTCCGACAAAGCTGCTCCCCCTCCGAGAAGCCCCGCCATCCCCGACAGACCAGGAGCAAATTCTCGCAACTACTTACAAAATCCCCTCTTTAATCTTTCTTCGAAACCTTCCTTCACTTTGTTCCGCCGCTACCTGATATTTTTCTATTTCGCCATTACAACGCTTTCCTCCTTTTGTTCGCCGCCAATTGGATTATTGCGACTTTACTCGATTTCCTCCGGCATAGTTTAGTTTTTTCCTAATTCTCTTCGGGAGGAATTATTCCGCGGTTTGATCCATAATTAATTCTTGCTTCTGTAATCCACTTGATGTATTTCGCAGACAATACATAGCAAGTACGTATATTTCGTACATAATACAAGGAATACGTAATTTTATGCTTTTACAAGATATTATCGAGAATATACAAAGTTAAGTTTCACTTTCTGTCTTGAAATCTTCAGAAAAATTTGTACAAAGCTGAACAATTATTTCTAATGCCTATTTCTACCAATGCAAATTAATTTTCATCTCGATTTAACTTACTTTTCCTCTTTTTCTAATTGTTAGGACTAAAAAAAAGATAGAAAGTAAGTTAAACCGAGATTAAAGTTAATCTGCATTGGTAGAAATAGACATAAATGATAAATTTGTTTTATGCGTGACAGAAACTTTAGCTTTGATGTCCTCCACTGAAAAGTTTATATTAGAAATCGAGAATATCGAGTTGACATTAAGGTCCTAGCTACTAAGAACGAACAGTAGCTTCCGCTAATGACTGAATCATGTCCTCCGGAAGTTTCGCTTTTTGTCGCGAGAAATCAATTGTGCCGGATATGCTTTAACCACATTTATAAGAAAGAGATTAATGAGGACTATCAATTTGCTAATGTTTCGGGGGATAAATCGGAAAATCATCAACTCGCCAACACTCAGAATCGTACTTTTCGTGCATCTCCTCGCATGCGTTGAGCAGTCGAAACGGTTGACGTTTGTGCGCGCGCCTTTGTAACGACCTGGCGAGACGTTAAGAGCTGCATTTGCGACCGCGCGGGAACAATAGCGGCACGTTCGCCGTATTTAATCAAGCGACTGTGTGTTCGTGCGCTCGCGCTTTGCGTTAACGGACCGTCTCGCAATCGTCACGCGAGCGATTAAACGCGCGTTACCGTGCGAACAAAGGAACACACTTTCTCTCGCGGATATTTCTCTCGCCGCCGACTCTGCCTTTAGTCCGTTTGTATCCGGCGCGATTATAATTTCCTTAATATACATTAAAATTACAGGAATAATGGAAGAAGACGATAACGGAAAGAAAACATATATATATATATATATATAGAGCCATGGTCAAAATTATCCGCCACTCCATTAAAATAAAGTTTCCTCAAAAATAATATTTCAACAATAAATACATTACAACGTACATAATTGTCAATTATACCGTTTATTAGAACAAAATTTCAACTTTAAAAAACCATTTTACAAATTGCTATATGATAATTCTTAACGGAGTTGTGAGCATCAAAATGAAAATGTCTATTTTAACAATTTGTTATTTAACCCTTGATAACTCAAAAATAAGAAAACAAAGAAATTTTATACAGCTAGAGTGAGCTAACGAAAACTTCCTACCCTTTTTGTTTCTTGTGACCAATTAATTTGTATAAAATATGCCAAAGCATATCAATTTTATTTTGAGAGAAATATACATATAATGATAAATTGTGCCTTATCTCCTCGAACGTAATTACTGCTTCAAGAATCTTAAATGGTAATAAATATCAGGTGATACATCGTTTTAAAGGTCTTTTAATTTTCTTTACAAATGAATTCTGTTTTTTTAATTAAGTCCTTTTCGAAAAATTGCATTAAATTTATTACAATTGTAAATTCCTCTCAACCCTTTGAGGACCAACTTTTTTCGCCAAAAAAAAAAAATTTTATTTCAATAAATTATAGTTTTAAATATAATACTTTTTTATAACATTTTTTACAAAAGTTCAATACGTAGCTCTTTGAAGAGCCTCAAAGGATTAACAACAAAACTAAACAAAACAAAACTAACATGTTTCGACATATTTTACAGAAATCAATAGATTACAGAGAGAAATGAGATAGAAAATTTTCATTGGGTCACCTTGTATTGTATTTGCAAAATAAAAGATGCAATCAAGACGCATCAATATTTTTCAAATTAAAAATTTTTTCTCCCGAATTTCGAATATATTCTATTCTCTTTTTCTCTCTCTGCGCGGCAAAACTCGTTCATCGAGCTCGGCTGACCGATATCTGACGCGCTTTTCGAAAATCGCTGATGCGTGTTCACCGCGCGAACATAAAATCTGCATTGAAATCCACCGGTCGAGAACGGCAATATGTCTCACGTCCGAGCATAGTCAGCCATGAAATACTCGTGCAGAGTGCGTCAACGGAGCGTCTGAAATTCATTGTCCACGGCGTGGCCATGGCGATTTAGCGTCCGCGGCTCTGTGCTCGATCACAGGAGCGCGCAAAATGGAAACCACGTGCCAAATATCGCGTCTTTCCCCTTCGTCGGGTTTGACGGGCGGCACCGAGCGAGCGTTTCCCGATTCCTTAAGTATATACTTTCATATATATACGTAGAGATCATATTTTACGACCGTACGGATTATTCAATAACGTGGAAGGGTTTCTCTGTTTTTCAATCGATATTTGTCTTCTTTCACGTGGAGGAACGGTTATATATGATTTTCGGCTGATCTGCCGTGACAGATTTATACGGTTATCCCCTGCGAAACATGGAATATTGAGCCGAATGTAAAAACAAATCTTCGCACGTATGGAAGAAACAAAGAGAGAGAGAGAGAGAGAGAGAGAGAGAGAGAAAAGAATATTTAATGAAAAAGGATTTCGCGCTATATGTATACATGTATGCTAACAAGCGCGTAAGTGCATGTATGTCACTGCGATGTATATAATTCTGGTTTAGCATATAAAACGTGATTTACATAGAACGAACGGGCGCGCCTGCTACGTTCCCGATTTATGACATCACCGTAAAGCGAACAGCGTTCCATTATCTTCCGGCGCGCTTCCGCCGTTCCGTTCCGCCGCCACTTTCGTCCCCTAATGCGCAAACTGCAAGCGCTGTCAATCACTCACCCTCAAATCGTGTGCTCTCCCGTGCCGGGAGGCGCTAACAAGGTGACTGCGCCTTAAATATTTCAGCGCTGTCCCTTTTTTTCCCTCCTCCTGCCCGCTCCTCTCTTCTCCGCTCGAGCTCCGTTCTTTCGGCTCCCATTTCCGTGCTGTGTCGATGGCGACAGAATGCAAATTTGTTCGCGTCCGTCGTCCGGCGTCGGTACTACTGCTAATCGATTGATTGCCACTCGCCTCGAGGCATTGATGCATTCGTGCGATTAATTTCATCGAGGGACCGTGCGCGGCATTATTTACATGTCATCGATGTAAATACGTCCTGCTTTTTCGGAAATAAGGCAGACGTTAGGCGCATGCCTAAGGCCGGTATTCATAGTCATCCAGTAAGTAACAGTAATGTAACGTCAATGTTATAATTTCTCACTCAACAATATAACTGCAATGTAACATGTCTTGTATATAACAGTTATATTGTTGAGTAGGAAATTTTAACATTACTGTTACTTCGTGTTTATTGGATGCAGTTCTTATATCGGTCTTATATAATTCTAAACTAATCATAGAGCCGTATTAGCATCCTAAGACATTATTAAGACGGTCTTGAAATAAGTGCTGGTCTACAACCTTGTTTTAAGAAAATAGTTTAGCTTAGTAAGCCATAAGCTGTGAGCAATCACAGTCGAATGTGAAGATAATAATCGACTGTGATTGATTAGCCTGAGTCTACAACAGGTGTAGTGAGCTTTAAGCTGTAAGAAATTTGTCAATAACAATCAATTCTTTTCCTCATCTTCATCTGTGGTTCAGTCATTTTTTTAAGGCTTAAAGGCTTACTATTGTAGATCCGGGCTTACAGTTTACGGGTTACAAGTAACCCTACCTTTCTGTGACTCGCCGATTTTAATGAAACCCAGTATATTTGTAGATTAGCCAAAAATAATAGACACATTTTTTTTATATCGGCAACGGTGCAACTTTAAGAGTGAAAACTACCCCTTATATTCATAAGTATGATTAATTCACTTATTGCATTTAAGCTCACGGTATTGAAACTATTTCTGAGTTTTGGAAAAAATAAACGAGTTTTCGTCGCTGAAAGCAAATTCAATGTAAAAGTTATGGAATTCAAAATAGAAGATCCAATATGGCACTACTATATTATATAATTACAACAATCTTATCTGGCTCGTTACCAAACCCAAGAATAACCGACGAGGTGGTGGCGAGAGTCTATTCTTATTTTGCTTTTTGTATTTGTTGTTTCATTATTCTTTTTATTTAAAAAATTTTTATGATTTTTTGTCTTTGCTTATGAATATAAGAGGTAATTTTCACCCTCAAAGTTGCACCATTGCCGATATAAAAAAAATGTGTCTATTATTTTTGACTAATCTACAAATATACTGAGTTTCATTAAAATCGGCGAATCACACAAAGGTGATAGAGTTACTTGTTAGAACTAAAATATTTGCTTAACCCTTACAGGCATACATTTTTCTTTTGAACGGATTTTTATAAAAGTTGGTATATGGGAGTTATTTGAGTCGCTAATTACAAATATGAGGTTTCAGAATTTCAAAATTCAGTTTCTAAAATAACGGATGAAAAATGTTAAATATCGATAGAAATTGACCGAAAATATGTATTCAAGGTTTTTCGTGGTCGCTCATTACGAAATTGAAATAGAAATTTTAAATTTATGTAATCCAAGCTAGCGGATTTAACATGGTGGATCCAAAACATACAAAGACATAATACTTTAAATTCCAAATAGAATTGACAGTTCAAAAAGAAATATGAATTTAGTATATTATTTAGTAATAAAATTTATAATCAGCCATCTCAAAATCCCCCGAAAACTCAATTTTCAACCATTTTTCTAAAAATTTTGCATTTTTTGATCCGCTATTTTGAATTTTAACATTCTGACATCAGATTCGTAATCAGTGACCTCAACCACCTTTATATAGGAAATTTTAAATAAAAATATTCGTATCGTTACTGAAAAATTTTTTTTGAAAAAATAGGCAAAAATATTATAAATAAACAAAGTATGAAAAAATATTTTTCACACTTTATTTATGTATCAAAATTCTGCAATTCATAGAACGTGGTTTTATACTATTTTTTTATGTTCTTCTATCTTATAGACACATAAAAAATGCAAAAGAACCCGAGCCAAATACGTAAATTAAAAGACAATTCATGAAAATGTGAAAAAAGAAAATATACCTACCGCTGTGCCTGTAAAGGTTGAAGCTATATTGTAGACCAGCATTGAGAACTGACTATGAATACCGGCCTATATCAATCTGCAAGGCTGTATACGCTGTCGCGACAAGATTCTTTTTTCTTTTCGACAAGCACGCGAACGTCACCGACATTCGGTGGCCTCGCGGGTGAAACGCGCTACGCTATCTCCCTCCTGCCGTACTTTTAAACTGAATTACGTCTACTTCAGCGCGCGGAGTGGCTCGAAGGGGATCGTTCGGGGCTGGCTTTTATTATGGCGAGCCCGTACCTTACGTCGGTTATGACGGCTACGTGGAATGCAGACGTCATTCCCGCAAGTGTCGTAGAAACTTATTAAAGAGGATGGCCGCATACATCAGTGCGTTATCCGTATGCGTGCGACGGTCGTCGCTGCAAATTGGTGCGAACACGGGGGAGAAAAAAATGCCACGGGCTTCGCGTTACACATTTGCGAGCTGAAGCACCGCCCGGGTACGGAGTGCTATGTCACGTTTTGTAAAGTCTCTCGTTCTCCTCTAATTAAAAGACATTCGTTTGAACCCCACCGTGACCTGTGAGCGACACGACGCCTCCTTTACATTGGCCTGTGCTTTCCTTCGAGCTAAAGACTTTCCGTTATTCGTACGGTCTCTTCGTCCTCGATTTATTTTACATTTGTCAAACGATCGGTCTTGCTTAAAGCGTACATTTTGCATAATTAGAAACCGTATGTTTAAATTGTCCTGTTTGTGCACACAGAAAAATATATACTACCTACGAATAAATATACTTGTTCCAAGTAATTGGTAAGTTTATATATCCGTAAATCTATCATGGAATCATTACAAGCATCGCATTTGCTTAACTCTTTGAGTTACAGTGTCGAATATACTCCATATTTTTTTTTCTTTCATTTTTACGATGTACCTTGTTTATAGTATAATAAAAGTATAATAAAAGTAAGTTTATGCATATACATATGTGTGCGTGTGTGAAAAATATTTTTTTATTTAAAAAATTGAAAAAACAAAAAAAAAGGGGGGAAAATATTGTTACCTCTAGGTAAAAGAAAGTTTTATGAAAGAATTTTAGAATACGCAATTTTGGAATTCCTATAAATCATACTTTTTACATATGCATGTATATTTCCATAAACAATTTCTTTTTTATGAGGGCTGTATTGATTCAGCTACTTTCAAATTTGACACCAAATTCGTAATACTCTAGAAAACTTATGTAAATATACATATTTTTATGGTTTTACTTCCATATGACAGCCATATTTGATCCGCCATTTTGGAACTTTTGAAATCTGATTTCAAATTTGTAATCTGCGACCTAAAAAACATAGAAATACAAGATTTCACAAAAATCCGTCAAGTAGAAAAAATGTATTAGATCGAGGGTTAAAACATATTCTGGACTTGTGACGAGTATATCTTAAACTATTATTAAGAAAATATTCTTTGCCGAAGAAAATTATTGCTTAAACAAAAAAAATGTAATTGCTTTTCTCGTCTGTAGAATTATAAATATTTTCTGTGTATGTCTGTCGCTTAACAATTTCAATATTTTACTTTGCTCTGCGATGGATATAGTGTTATTTATTCGTTTAAGCGTACATCGTATACTTGAAGGGGTGAGGGGAAAGCCATATAACTCAATCGCGGCGCTTAATCCATCTTAAATATTCATTTTCGTAATCCCCTTAGAGAAAATATCCTATCCATTTTCAAGTATGTACACCGCTCGCTTATATCTTCTCCACACTTTTTTTTACGTTAGGAGATAACAAAGAGCACGAGCACGATGCTAATGAGATTCATTTTCTTATGTAAAGTCGCTCATTTTTCGCGTATCTTAAGTTACGATCCGTTATTGCGTGTCATACGTCGCGCTATATAATTAGCGGTCCAGTATTGTATTTCTGACACATTTCGCACATACCGTTCACTCTCGGAAAAATAACACGTCAGCCCGGCGACACTCGATTTTTCATTTTCGAGTTACTTTTTTGCGGAAATGATACTTGCCTGTAGCACACGAGAGACGCTCAGTCTCGCTCGGTCGCGTTAGTGGAGGTAAGGATGAATTGCCACGACGTAAAAGCGCATCGCTGTACGGTAGCGGCTGATGGAGCGGGAAAAAAAATTGTAGCGAGATGAAAGCCGAAGAACCCTCGCGTGAGAGCGGGAAAGTATTGACGCGGAAAAAAGAAATTCCGCACTCCGTCGTATTAACGATTAATAGGGAGGGAACGGGCATTTCTTTCATCGCCTGAAAATCTTTTCGCACTCGTCCCTTCCTCCCCCTCCCCCCCCCGCTGCTCGACGACGCGAAGTAACGCGGGTATTGTAACTTTGCACGTAACTGGATTCTCGAAACTCCAAGAGCATTAAAATGGAAGAAGTGAAGTGCGAGGAAACGAATTAAGTGCCGACTCCTGAAGGCTCATGGACAGTGCTCTTCGGCGAATCGATACTTAACAAACAGCCATATTTCATTTACAGCAATCGCGGCGCAAGGATTTAACGCCAAGGTAACGTAAGAAACGAGAGATCGAGAGAAATCAGACGAATGAGAATTCAGATGTGACGCTGCATCCTCCCGATGAATCCGTCTCCATTCGTGCTTGTCCGACATCTGCTTTGTATATGTTTCCACTCCAGTAAATTTTTATTTTCGATATACAATAAATGATCCGGGGCAGCGCGGTGTAAAACTTACGCCGCAAGGAGATCACTTCCATAAAATAAATTGCGAGGGAAGATAGTGGGAGCGATCGTAAAATTTGATTGCTTTCTAAAACGCGCTCCGCGTAAGCTTTACAGGCCAGACAATTAAAGCGCACCTCATATACCTTCGACGCATTAAATAGATATTGAAACTATAAACGTGGTGGAGCAGGAGGTAGTACGCCACGGCCGCCAATTTAATTGCTGTTGCCGATTGCACATGTATTCTCGTTGTTCCTGCGAGCACATTTCGCTGTAATCCGCCGTGCAAAAGCGAAATTTTTATCAGATACGAATCGAATATCACGCGCTTTTACGTTACATAAAATGAATTCTGTTAACATATCAACGCGTTTGTTGGTATCCGTGGGACAACAGAAAAGTTGACAACAAAAGAAGATTAAATGAAAACGCGCCGCCGATGTAGTTGATCCAGAAATAAAATTTCTGGGGGCGAATTTTCATTATTTCCACAGAGTCCCCGCGTTCGGCTGGCGCGCCACCAGAAAAATAATAACGTAACATTTCATTTCGAATCGATAGACATCTTGATGCCTGCATAGTCGTTGGAGGAGATATTACAGTCAATATCCTAGTCCAGACTCCAGAATCAAAACTTTAATTCAAAACGTTCATAACACCCGTGTGACAAGTCATCTTTGTCAGTCATTTCCACATTCTAGCAGTGAGTGATTCGACAAATAGCATCACTGTCTTTCCGCGATGTCTATGAAAAACATGAGAGTCAAAACGAAATGTCCGTACACTTTCGATGAAAATTTCTATATCGATTATATCGAGGCAAAAGTAAAAGGCCAAATATAGAATGGTTAATCTGGAAGAGTATGTAGATTTTGTGGAGCGAATTCCGATAATAATTTATGGTAAGTAATTCCCGCAGTCTTGGAATCGGGTTCGCGCGGATTCATTTTGAACCGGGGAAAAACGAAAACGTTCTCCGTATTACTTTTTTCCCCTTTCCTCCTTTTGCTCTTTCGACGCGAAATGGTTCGCTAAATGCAATTTACGGCGGCTCTCGCCCGTTCGCTTGTCGCGTTTCGTTAACTTAAGAGTGGAAATTGTTCGGCGATAAACGCATAAAGTAGATGGAAGGTGCGAGAATTGATCAACTGTAACGCCATAAAGCCTAATAATTCCGACTAGAGCATACATAGACGATAGGTAATAGACGGGATATAAGCGGAGCCCCAAGAAAATCCAATCTTGGGCGAGAGGTCGGCGGAGTTCAATTTATTGCAGTTGACTGCACTCGCCTCGATGCATTTATGTAAATGCCGTGTCGATTATGCGTCACTAGATACGATAACAGAGCAAGTTTCAAAATGTACTTAGGCTCAAAATCTTCAAGTCGCGATGTATACATCCTAGAGTTTCTTGAACTGCTTAATTTATTCTATCCTCAATATCACAGTTGTTTACTTCCAAGACTGCGCCGAGATAAATCTTCTTTAGAGCTCTTCCAATTCTCGTTCAGAAGCTTACACAAATTGATTTATATTCTCCAAAGTTATAAGTCAGAGCAAACGGAAAAGCATACTTGATCGTCTTATAAAATACTAGCCCAGAATGGTTAATTACGTTTCCATCTAGTGTTTCATATCTGGACATTCGGTTTAATAAAATTTTAATTTTCCTGAGAGGCGAATTTTTAATAACAGCTGATTGCAAACAAAGAAATATTATATTGGTGGAATAGGATGAAAATATGGACGGCATATCCAAATGGACTATGCTATTTGTGGTATGTTATTTACTTTATTTGTCTCGTCTTCTACACAGCGTGCTCGCCCAAATCTATCTGCTTCCGCGCTCGCTCCTCAGT
>VBVR01006185.1:0-10707 GCA_011638315.1 Tetramorium parvispinum
GCGTTTCTACAATCTTTACCCTCTTCAACTTACCCCCTTCCTCAAATTCTCTTTCAAGAAAGGACGTATTTCATCTTTTCTTGTTACAAAATATGTATACAGTGTGTATTTTTGAAAAAAAAATAAAGATAGATTTAAATTTAATCCGAGTTGAAACTGATTATTGAAATAAATTTAGCAGCTGCGTGAAATGACGGATGAGACATCAATAATGATATATATCGCATAGCTATTAGATATGTTTATTAACCATTTCCATTACCATTAATTAAAGTTAATGGAGATTTGATTGAATCTCTGTTTAGTTAACTCGAATTAAAATGTTTATGGGAACGGTTTAGTCTGAATTCCTCTAATATGCAGATGTAATATCCCTCTGAAAGATGAAATGTCAAACTACTAGGAATACATGGCGATAACCGGAATAAAGAAATGCTTATTGCAACCAGGTTCGTTCGTCTGCAAAAACGCGTTTTTTTCGAGCAGCGACGGGAATAATTTGAATGATATAATTCAGTGACTCAAATTTACGTCATCTGATGTCTATGATAAATACAGATATATAAACACATTTCGCTGTTCGTACATTTCCAGTACGTTGATAAATTGCGAACATCCGGCGCGATTGTGGGCCAATTATACAGTAGTCATAATTTTCTATTTTCCATAGATATAAAAATTTCTGGTACGTGCTCGACGTTGTTTGTGCATTGTTTGTGTACTTAACACGATATGCTATAAACTGTTAATGAAATAAAGAAGTTGTCTATACATGTCACAATTTAGCAATATATGCATTTCGTGAACAATCGCAATATTATTTACTTTGCAATACTAAGATGCATAATATCCTCACACATATATTCCTTATCAAAATAAAAAGTACAAAATACAAAATGTCTTCATTGCCCTAAATATTTTAATGATTATCGGTACGTTTATAAAATAATATAATTATATAATTTTTAACATAATTTTCTGTATGAATGTTCACGCGTGGGTTTTTTCTTTTGTCGTGAGAATTCTTTGATTTCGAGACAGCAGATATTAAGGCAGTGAAACGTAGCAAAATGAATGAAATGATCGCACATGCAAGTTATGGCAAATAAGACCATAGCATGCCCACGTGCTTGCCTATAAATTAATATCGTCACGAAATCGTCGATAATCGAGCTTGCAGCTCATCTTCTCCTCAAATAAGTCTTCCTCGTCAAACGATGATAAGGATTCGCGCAGACTTAGAGAATGTTGTCAAGATTTTATTTACTGTCTGGAAACGACCTATCAGGATTTTGTTAAGATGTGGTGTGATGTGTGTAAGCAATTTGAGGAAGTTTCAGTGATACGAAATGTTGACATTTATTATATTGTCTGACAGAATCAACAGTTTTGTCATCAAACTGATAATGCACAAAAATGTGCCTCAGTATTTGTAAAATTTTATGCAGCTTATACTGTTTTGATAACGATATGCACTAAAAATAGTCGATCAACTTATATACATTGCCATAATATTTATCGTATCGCGAATAAATGTTATAATTTAATGTGAGTGATGTCAATTTCTGGAATTATAATGGCAAGTAGATTTTGCTATGCTCGTCTTTATTAATAAATCCAATTTCGCTTTAATCAAAACGAGATCTCTTAAAATTTAAATATATATATATATATATATAAAGCTCAAAATAAATAAAAATAATTTATATAATTTCTCCTATTAGCGAATCAATCACAAATGATATGTACAAAATTTTGATTCCTATCACATTTATAATTTTAATTGACAAACTAACTTAAGTCAATAGAATAATCAGTGATAATAACTTCATAATCTAATCGACTAAATATTTCTTACAAAATAAAGCATTTGTTTTTAAAACGAAGAAGAAAATAAAATAAGTCAATAAAAATGCGAATATTTATCACGCTATCATGGTCTATTCAAATTCTAATTGGCGACTGGTTCCTTCAACTTATAATTGCAAAACTAGAACCGCGACGCTTTTTTTTCTATTTAGCCTGCCACTGACGTCAGGTAACCCTAGACTCCGAGTATGCGGCTCGCGAACACATAGTCGTGCCTCTCTCATTGTTCGTTACAATTACGAGTGACGTCACGAGTGCAAACAATGTCATTCTGCTTCGCACGCCTTCGCATTCTGCCCATCCCTCTCTTTCTTCACTGGGCGCAATCCCCCGCTCGTCTTTCCCGCTATTTCTATCATCTGCGCGTTCGCGATGCACGCGAATCCGCGCGCCTACGCGAGTCTTCTTAGATTCGTGTCGTTTCTGATATGGGATATTTGCCATTTTACATTTTTTTGCAATTATATACAAATCGCGTAAGTTGCTTGCCTTCCTCTTTGATATTTTTCTACGATAAAAGTTGTGTCTCTTTTTAATTTTCTAAACCACGCAGATTTGATCCTAAATTTCTTTTTTCAAATTTACTTTCAAGAAATATCTTGTGAATATAATTGTCACGTGTTTCAATTAAGTTTAAAAATGGCTTGTTTTCACAAAGACGTTATTATTAAATTTTTAATATTGTGACAACATCCGATAAATCAATAATCAGTAATGATAGTTATTAAAGATTAAACTGTTATCTAAGGATAGATAAAAAGACATTGTTTGCTTCACAAAACTTTCACTAAATGCTTTCCTCGATGCGATGGAAACTGTTAAACTTTCGCATCGGTCCAATGCATATATAAATAATGCATCTTGCGTTATGTTTTAGTCATAAGATGTAGAAAAATATAACTAACCATACTATCCTATTTGTAAAACTTTACATTTTATCACGAATACATGAACTACATAATACTACAAATTTAGGCATTTATCAATAAACGTTGCAATCTGTAAGACAGATCTGGCAAATCTCTCATATTTTTTCAAATATTGTAGAAGTAATTATAATAAATTGGAGAAAATGTTTAGCAAGCGTTATCAGTGCACTGCGAGAAATCTAAATAAATATTCTATGATATCTCTCAATGTCAATGACATCACTGCACAGTCTCGACAATTAAGCATCGAATTTTAAAATCAATTTTAAGAGACGTCTATATATGTACATACATATACTTTTGCACCTGACAAAATTAAGGATGTAGTCATCTCTATTCCAACGATAGTATAATAGCTGCGCCTGATAAGAGAAATGATGGCGGATGACGTACCTCACTATGACGTGGATTCTCTGATTCAACTAATCGGACATGTCGCAAAATGCGGATAGAAATCAATTAATTAGACATGTCGCAAAATACAGATGCCAATTTGTACCACTGGAAAAATTCTAAGAAATATCCTCCAACATTCCTTGAAGAAGATAGTATATTACTTTTTTAATAAAACGCATAACAATTTTGTACGATTTATTCGATAAAAACATGACTGAATTTGACTATCAATCTTAATGCTATAAATAATGTATTATATAAATGTTATTCACGTGTGAGATATTCACAATATCTCATTCGTTTCAATTTTTAATAGATGATTTAATAAATTAATAACATAATTGTATTTTTTATATTGATTTTATATTAATCACGTTAGATTAATTAATTTGATCCCAAATTCTAAAACAATCAATTTTAGCATAATAATTTTTTATTTTATCATTGATGCAATTAAAGAAATTTAATTAAAATTAAGTTAAACATATTTCGATTTCAAATTTTCGTTAAATCATATTTCACAAAGAGACACCTGCAGACTTTCTGGTGCTTCGGTCTTATCAATGAACGATCCCCTGTTCGATCTTACCGATTTCACGTCCAGCGAATTCCTACCGCGAGGAATCGAAGAAAGCTCGATAAGGCGCGCGCGTCCGGCCGCCGCTTCCTCTGCGCTGCGCTGATTGAAATGCGACAGCGCGTAGATGGGGGCTGATGACGAGGATGATGACGATGCTCTCACTTGGGTGGACCACCTCGGTGGCCAGCCGGGGACTCACCGCCTTTGCCTTCCTTCGCGATCCCGCACGTACACAAGAGCGCCCAAGGCGTCACTGTATAAGCCCCCGATCAGCGCTCGCTCGCTCGCAAGCACGCAAGCACGTACGTTCACGTTGCGAGAGAGACACAAACGCACCCACGCACCCACGCACCCACGCACGCACACGTACGCTCGCTTAACGCGGCACTCGGAAGTTCGGTGGAAGCCACGAACACTCTTCAGCGAATCAATCGAATCACTGCACCGCCCGGCATCCGGTCACCTCCGTTCCGCCACGATAACGTGTATGTGTGTATTACGCGCGTTTCGCGCTACGAAATAATAACGCGGCCTCACGACACCCGTCTTGGACCGCCACCGCGCGAATCGTCATCCCTCGCGCGCACCGCCAAGGGATAAGCTCAAGGAGACGTACCCCAAAATGTGAAACAGAGGATATCCTGATGCCTCTTCGTTAGACTCGCACCCCTTCGATTCTTTTATCCCTCTATCACTGGCTTCTTCTCTTGTTACCCATATTGTTCTTCTTCTTTCCAGTGATCTCTTCCTTGACTCCTAGATCTCTTTTTCTTTTTTTTTTTTTCTTTCCTTTCTCTATCCTTGCTCGCCCTTCCCCCTCGACTTGTCCCCCTTTTTTCTCACTCTATGCTCCTCTTTTTTTTTTTATCACGCTCTGTCAGTCTGATATCCTGATAAGAAGTGCACGACTATCTAGTGCCAGAAGGAGCAAGTAGCCTCCATCGCGAACTGGAACTGAGGCTACCATGTAGATACAAGGGGTCCGTGCGTTATACCCGTTCTCGTATCTATCATTTCGAGGCTCCCCTCGAGGTCCCCCCCCCTGCCGTCCCGTGGATCCGATCGTTCGATCTCCCTCGATCGATCGTACGAGCCTCTCGAGCCCTCTCGCTCTCGCGCGACCGATTCCTCCCTTCCCGATCTCTTCCACTTCCCAACAACGATCCTCTGAGACCGCTCCCCCCTGGCTCCCGCCGTCCTAACCGAGGTGGCCCTCTCGGTAACGTGACACACAGGCGGCTATCTCGACTATTAATAATAAAATAGGGTTCCTCGACACTCGCCGCCCGGTAATTGTGCCCGCGCGGCCAGCACAGCGCGGTGCTCTCTCGCCGATTTAGATTTCCACACCGGCCTAAACCCTTTCTCTCTCTCTCTCTGTCTCTCTCTCTCATTCTCTTTCTATTTATTTCACTATTTATCTTAATGATTTCTTGATTAATTAATTGCAAAAATAATGGAATCCACTTGGAGGTTTTACGAAGAAATCTGCAGTGTGCTCAATTTTTGTAAAACGATAGAAAAGTTAAGTTAAGGAAAAACTACTGAACTATCAATAGAAGTATTTGTTACTCTTGAATAAGTTAATAATATTGTAAAATGATTTGCAAATAAATTTTATAAGATATTTTCTTCAGAATAAATAAAATGCTTTCTTTTCTTTTTCCTTGATTTTACTTATGCATAGAAGGATTTTATTTATTCCTAAAAAACGATTTCTATCCGAAAATGTTTATCAATGATAATGCAACGAGAGCGTGAGGGTTCAATCACGGTCGAACGAGATCGGAAGGAACACCTTGTCGTTCCATTTGAATAAGAGCACTCGGTATCGGGGTAAGATAGTTGTCCAAGTATCACATCCGCATGCTCAAATCAGGGCTATAGCGGATGCTATTGAGGCAGGTCCGCGGGGCACAGAATATTATCATACTAAATCTCGCATTTGTACATTTAAGCACGTCATCAAAGAAGGGGAAGGCAAAGAGAACGGAATATACATACAACTATTATACACACGATAGAATATGTATAACATTAATAAATTATTTTTAGATTAACTTGTATTGTTTAAATTAAGGACTAAACTAATTTCGTTTTTACATCGGGATTCTTTAAAAAATTGTTTTCAATATATTGTTAAATAATAACTAAAGTATTCAATACATTTTGAGATTGTTTTTTTTCATTAATTAGATTAATATCTTTTTATCTTTCATTCTATTAAATTTATTTTGTATTAAATTTTATACTATTAGAAAATAAGAATTATTATAACATAAGCACAAAATAAGCTATAAGAAAATATACATTTTCAATTATTTGTACAATAATCTTCTTATCACTATAATCTTTCATCTAGACAAAAAATAATTTATATATTAATCAATATAAAAATTAAATAAATTAAGTCAATTGAGCTAATATATCAATAAATTAATATCGATTTCAAATAATTTTTATAATCACTTTTATTAAAAAAATTATTTAAAATTCTTTTCAAAGTCTATCTTAAGAATTATAAATTTTATTTTACAATTTCTTCATGTAATAAAATACCGTTAAAAATTGCGCATAATTTTACGATTTTAGACGTGAGGTACAAAAAATTTTAAACAAAAAACATTTTTTAATATTTAACTATAAAAAATTTTTAAATCAAGAATAAGAGAATAGAACTGATTACAATCGAATAGTTCTGTTTTGCTCTTTCGCGTCTTCGATAATCGAGCAGGGCGCAATAGCCTGAAGGTGGAAGACTGGTCGCTACGGCAACGAAGTGACATGGCGGCGCCCAGCGCGCACACGACTCCGACGCTCTGCCGTACGCGACTGTGCAATTCCGCGCCAACAGGGCTACATAAATAATCGAATTTCTTCGCGATGTCAGATCGCAACAGACCGAGCTGCAGTCACTCTCGCGACGATGCAATACCGTGTGGCATCAAGCCGAGGCACGTGAGATCCCTGAATTTTGGGCAATCGATCCTCGAGCTCGACACCGTCGAGCAGTGCGCCGTGTCGAATCGCGTCCTCGTGATCGACGAGAAAATCATTCGCATACCGTGCACCGAGAAGACGGATTACGTGCGCAAGTGGCTCGAGACTCACGAGAACCGTAGCGATTCGTCCCAGTATCCCCCGTCGTCCCCCGTCGTAGGGACATCGACGACTACGGCCTTCCAGAGATCGCCGATACTCAATAGCGGTAGGAAGCAACGCAGGAGAACGATCCGTATAAATAGAAACGCTACAGTGGAAAGGCCTGCAGATCGCCAGGAAAATTGTACGATGCATCCTAAACCACAATATGATGAAGAGAAGAAGTGGGAATGTAAGAGCGAGATCCAGTACACTCCACCTAATGTAGAGAAAGTGGCTGCTGACGAGACATCTCCTGTCATTCGTGTCGCGTCGCATCGCAATTTTAAGAAAAGAAAAAGAAAATTGCAGTATGAAGAGGATGGTGTTTCTCCGAAGTGTCCAAAGTCACATGAAATCAAGGGTAATACAAGATCAGTGTCGAAACTTGATGATAACTGTAATACTCTGAGAACAATGCCTGCGGATCAGAATAAGTTTGATGAAAATGTGGACACCAAAGCTGGCATATTGGTCTTTTCAACTGAAGTAAAGAAAAGTCCGGAGAACTATCAGGGATATATAGAGACATTTTCATCGTCGACACAAGAGAAATTGAATTTCGCTGACAGCTCAAGTGATAACGCCGATAAAAATGACTCGAAAATAGAAACAGGTACGAGTCAAAGTGATAGGAAGGATGAGAAATATTATGAACTTGCAAGTACACCTAGCAGTAGCAACAATTTAAGCAATTTCATAGAGGATACCGATACACAGGAAACGGGAATAAAAACATCCCCGTTCTCAGTGGCAGATAATAATTGTACCCCTTCAGAACAACCATTTACCTTGCAATTAATTAACGATGACTTGAATGAAACTTATTGTTCAGAAGCAGAAATGATTCAAAGTACACATCTATCTACGAAGATCTCTCAGGTGCCATCTTTAAATAAAACCACACAGAAGACAGGTAGCAAGTCGACCCAAACTGAAGTCAATATTAGCAGTATAACAACACCGTCGAAAAAGTCTCCGGATAGGAGTATGCACGCGCATCTTTTGGACTCTGGAAAGAAACGTCGCAAACCTAAAAAGTAGGTATCAATAATGCAGTGTCATAAACGCAATTTCTGATATTGCATTTTTGTTCGCAGAGGAAGCATGGTGGCGAGACTGCAGTCTCTGGTCAACGCGCAAGTATCCGATATTCGAATATGGCGTTATCGAATGAATAAGGATCGTGATACTACGTCAGCACAGTACATCAGCGTACTTGTACGCAATTTTACAAAGCAATTCGGCAACCAGTTTCTGGAAGGCGTCTTGCTCGAGGATCGTTACAATCTCCTTCAAAGTGACATACAGATCGAACAGGCAGAAGTGGACAATGCTCAAGCCCGACCAAAGGAAGACTTGTACAAGAATATAACAATAATGTTAGTCTGTGATATAATAGGTATATTGAAAATGATATCGGAAGTTGTGATAAATATTTATCCACCTTGGAATATCTTAGATAAGGATGATCTTACCTTAGAAGTGATGCATATAAGTATAAATAATAATTACGAGATACCTGATATTGAGAACACGGGGAAATCGCATAAGCGCAAAAAACGAATTCTCAAAGAGTTTAACTGTCCCTGTATAGAAGAACAAAGAGAATTGCCGTTCTGTTCGAGAAAGCCTAGCAATGATAAACCCGACGTGATGCGACAGATATTTAATTTCTAATTTAATTTATTTACACTTTATATATTTAAAATAATATATAGACAATTGTAATAATGTAGAGAATTGTAGAGTTTTCTAGTTCAGATTGCACTTTGTAATAAAAGCATTTTCTGTGTTAGGTTTTTTCAAATACTGCTGGCTATTTCAATTAGATATTGTATATAATTGTGATCATTTTTTTATAGAAACGCTGCAGTGGTACGATATAAAAACAATTGTGCAATCTGTATACAGCCAACTATTTTTTAATCAAATGTATATATCATACAGCGATATTTTTTGTGTTAAGTTGATAAATCGTTTAATATTTGAAATAGTATTATCATTGCAATAATATCATTGTTATATTAAATATATTTTTTAATTAGCAGTGATTATTTATTTAAAAATTTCCATGTTAGTCATGAAAGAGCAGTATATTCACAAAATGGAATTACAATATATTTTACAATTTATTTTTAAATAAATTGTAACATAATATGACTTTTTGAAATTGCAACTTATAATTTACAATAGATAAAATCGACTTGCTATCTCAGGATTACGTTCTGTTATTACAAACTCACAGCAGATGGCTCTGTTTTATGATTCATCAGTGTTCTGCTGTTCTGCCGTTGTGCAGTGATAAACCGTTTGGCTGTCAACTGCTTTGGTCTTATTATTTTCGACGTCTTAATACGATCCATAATATTTTGTTATTGTAGATAGACGCGAAATCAACGATATTCGCAGCATAAAGGTACGTAATAAAGGCTACATTCTTCGAAACTTGTTACGTTATCGTGTTGAACTGTTTGACGTTAGATATGTTATCGAGCTATTGTAACGACAAAAAGTGCGAAATCAATCCATAAAATCTGACAAATTAACGCGACACTTGACAAAGTAGCTGAAATCTCTATGAACAATAGGCGCGATCGCTCAATGTTTTATTGCACGTACCTAACCTCAAAGATGCTTTTTTAGTATTAATGAGATATCGGTTTTTCTTTACAGTTCTAGAACGATGTCGATTACTCAGGATCGTCCCGAATTATACGAAGAAGTTAAGCTGTACAAAAATGCCCGGGAAAGGGAGAAGCACGAAAATCAGGCGGATCTGTATGCCGTGGTAAATACGTTGCAGCATTTGGAAAAGGCTTACATCAGGGACTGCGTTACGCCAAAGGAATACACGCCAGCGTGCTTCAAACTGTTAATGCAATATAAAGCGGCATTTAAACAGGTATGCATGAAACGAAAACTGAACTGCACAAATCTTTCTACTATGCTATTAATATGTCTATTAGGGATGTTTAATGAAGACTTTAAACTCTACGACCATTTTCTGCAGGTACAAGGCGATCAATTTCCAACAATCGACTCCTTTACCAAAGCGTTCCGCTTAGATTGTCCTGCTGCCCTCGAGAGAATCAAGGAAGACAGGCCAATCACGATAAAAGACGACAAAGGCAACACTTCTAAATGCATTGCCGATATTGTTTCACTGTTTATCACACTCATGGATAGATTACGATTGGAACTCAAAGCCGTGGATCAACTACACCCGGATCTAAGAGATCTTGTAGACAGTATGAATCGCCTCACTATACTACCCAGTAACTTTGATGGTAAAGAGAAAATTGTAGAGTGGTTACAGACTCTTGACAACATGTCTGCCTCGGACGAATTATCGGAATCTCAAGTCAGACAACTGGTATTCGATTTAGAGGCATCCTACAATGCTTTTAATAAAATACTTCATTACTCTTAATTCTTCTTAGTTTCTACCGAATCGAGTTTATCTAATATTATCCACAATATGAGTCTTAATGTATATATCAGTTATAATTTTTAAACGAAATTATTAATGTATAAAATATGAAATTATTTGTACATAGTGTTATACCACTAATTAATTTTACCGCAAGATGCCGATTGAAGAATGCTTTGAAGTTTTCTTTTTTTTTTTACTATAGATAACATTAGTTTATTCAGTTGCAACATTTGTAGTATTTGCAATTATACTTTTCTTTTTGATAAGCAACAATTTGTCACTCTCGTCACTTGGAATTGTTCCTCGAATCACGTGTATGTCAAGACTCGCAGTGTATTTTACGTGTATTTAAGAAC
>VBVR01006186.1:0-10670 GCA_011638315.1 Tetramorium parvispinum
GAAATAATTATGATTTAACATCAGTTATATTATCTTGAAATATTTAATGAATATGATAAATTCAGTTTTAATAACAGGATAACTTGTACAAATCATTAGAATCATTAGAAACAGAATAAAGATACAAATATGTAAATGAAATACCTGTACAAGTTAGAAATATATTTACGAAGATAATAAAATAGTAATAACTTTTATGTTACTTTTCTTTTTCAAAGTGTTTCTTTTATTCTTAAGATACAAGGTAGTTAAAATATATTTACCGTCTTCGCAGGAATCTCAGGGCCTTGGGGCCCCGTCGACCTCTTATTATAGGAAATTCAATGAGCGTAAATATTGAATGTCGTTTCGCTGCGACTTGTCTTGCGAAAAGATTCAGCCGACAGGTTTCACGGAAGAAAGTGATAACTGGCTGGAAACCGAAGCAAAAGCAGGCGACTGCGAGCAAGAACGTGCAAACGCATTTCTACTTCCTTCATCCCTTCTCTCGATCTCAAACTTTGAAAAAAATTTGCGTGATTGGCGTGTTTCTAAAAAATAACGATTTGCACTTTCACTAACACGATTTTAACTATCGGTACGATTAATTCGCCTAGTTTAGAAACTAGTTAATTGAAATGCTTTCACGAATCATAGATTTTTAAATTTAGATATCTAATATACATAAATAATGTGTCCAATTTTGCTATCTTTTAAGCAATTTAAATTTCTCTTTCTTTCTTTGTCTTTTAAACATTTTTCTAAAAGTTAATACTGTGAGTTAATGTATTAACAAGTATATTATTACTAAACAGTTTTAGAAAGTATATTTGATGAATATTAAAATATTCATGATCCCAAGTGAATATTATAATCTTTAAACAAGGCTCTTTTGTTCGACGCAGTCAAATGGTGTTAACGAGACTACTGTACTGGTTCTAAATTGCAGGTTCATTGCAATTTTCGCTCTCTGGAAGATAACGCGCTTTCGCTCTTGCACAGTAACGGCGTCGACGTGTGTAGTTGTGTATAAGAGCGGATATAAATTCCGCCGTCTTAATCCCTTGCTCTTCATTTTCTTTCTTTATTTTCTTGCTTTATTTTAATTTTGCGACCATTATGATAAGTACATAATAAGAAATTTGGCGTATAATTAACACTTGGCAAAATTCTTTCTTCTAGCTTGATCATTTTTATTTTCAATTGATCATTTCTATTGTTGATACCTTTACATAACTTTTTTCTTACTTATTGTTAGTTTTATCTTATATCTTTTAGGATATCAGTTATGAAGCTTCAAAGGCAGATATGCAGCTCATTTGCACATCGAATTTTGGCATTTAATGTTATATTGATATACTTTGTGTATCTTTTTGCATATTAAATTAATTTATGTATATTATATATATATATAATCATCTGTATAATACTACGAAGTTGTCAATTTTATCTGGATATCCTTTCTGGAAATATATTTAATAATTTCGTAGCACTATATAAATTATTTAATCAATTGAAAAATACAATTAGTTCAAACAATTTTAAATCCAAGCAATCTTAAGTTCAATTCAAGTTTTCAGAAATTATGCATTATAAAATGCTTATAATAAAAACACAAATAGTAATAAATATATTGTTGATAATAAATAGTATTATCAGTAAATACATATATATATCTTTTATTTCGTTTTGTTATACATAATGTTGACATTTCTTTTTCTTAAATACTGACACCTTTTTTTTATAGCGTAAAATGGCGCGTGCCTCTGGCAAGCTCGTTAAGTCCGCTGAAAATTGCACTCAGAGGTTTCCACTTTTTGCTTGCGAAACAAATTCCGTGTGAGATTCAATAAACGTGAGAGAGTCTAGCTCAGGATTCGAAAGAGGGAGACAGAGAGAGAAAGAAAGGAATTTTGCGAAGTTGGCATATAATCGAATTCCTCTTAAAAACCACTTCTTCTCGTGCCTCTGTTTCCATCTTATTCCTTTTCTCCCTCAATGCGAATTAAATATATTATGCATTATATGCATTTATAACATATTTTTCTATTATTTTTTCCTAAATTTTTTTAAAAGTTTATCGATATGTTTTTTATAACACACGCAAGCACACACAATGTGGTTTTTTTTTATATAGTGTTATAACCAACAGTATGAACCATATTATAGCCAAACATTTTTAAATGGATATTACTTTTGTATCAACTTATTGTTAGATTACTAAATCCATTATGATGTGTAGCATTCTATAAGAGAAGATAAGTTTTACGATGGAAAAACTGATAATGTTGAAATTTAGAGAGAAATGATTTTGAGGAGAATGTATTATCGATAACATATACCTCTTGAAGTGAATAAACTTACGTCCTCACATCTTCTGTTTTATTATTAAAAGGGGTGGAGATATTTCAGTGATAAAAATAGATTATACCTTATATATATTTATATAACATTAAGTCTCTTTTTATTCTTATAATTTTTGTGATATTTATTGCCATATTATATAAAAAACATAGGATATTTTTATGTATATTGTATCTATTTTTTATGCTACTAATAACTAATTTTTTTTACTACGAAACGACTTTTTTAATACATAGTATAATGAAAATTAAAATTCCCATATTACATTACAAATTTTAAAATATTAAAATCTACATTATGAAAGATATGATACATTACTTTGCAATTAAATTATAAAACAAATGTATATGACTATAACTATACATAATATAATTTACACAACTCGTATCTCTATTCAGAGATTTATGAAAAACATATAAAATAAAAATCTGTACTTCCGGTAAGGTTCATGCTGATTATTGCGCTTTCGAAACCTTATCATGCGGAAAATAAATGTATAATAAAATGCAAAAATATTGTCGCGATTCAATGATGTAAGCTAGGACAAAGTGCAGAAATAGGTCGTGTGCGATTCGCGCATCATCGGAATATCGTAATATTGGAAAACATGAGTCTATTATAATTAAAATGAAAATAAAATAGAATTTAAATTAAAATTTTTAATTAAACTCTTAATGACATCACTCATTTATTTACAACTCATTAATGATTTTATACTTGAAATAATAAAATTTAGTAATTGAAAAATGTATTGAATGAATCACTAGTGAAATATTTTTGGTATTAAATGGTATTGTTTATTTTATATAATATTAAATTTTTTTGCACTTATATTTTGGTGATTATGAATTCTTATAATTTATTTTTCTTGAAAGATAAGTTGAGAACAGAGCGTTTTATAACATTTATTTTATTAGCGATATATTCTTCTAAAAGAACTTTATGTCAAAGTTTCATGTAAAAATACATGTAATTATTAAAATTAGGAAAGGAGTAGAATATCGCTTTATCGAATTTAATTCTTTGAAGAAGAAATAGTTTAATGTATAATGCAATCATACCTATGTAATTAAAATAATAGAAATTTTATAAACACAACCAAACATGACCGAATCGACTTTCTCGAATTGATATTTTGATTATTGAATCTGGAGCGGACAATGGTCCTTCTGGTATATTGAATATGTCCCCTAAAAAAAGCTATGTAGAGTTATAAACATTATTTTATTTAAAAGAGCTTGAGCTTGAACGGTCTTAAATCCGTTAAAGATAAACAGATGTGTGTAAAAAAATGTCTGTGTCATTTCATTTCAAAAGATGATAATTTAATGTCTTGCACAGTTCCGAAGATATTTAACTTATATATTGAAGTGAGATTGTACAATACGTAACTATATAATAAAATAGAATCGTATTATTTACAGCTTCAAGAGGGGTAAAGGGTGAGAGTACTGATAATCGGAAATATACGCGCGACCTCGAGATTTCGTCTCCAAGCTAGCGACTGTAGAGATATTGAATTATGCAGCTGCTCCGATACAACGCTCTTTTACCCTTATTTATATATCGTATGTATTTGTTGTATATGTAACACACACACATGCGCGCGTGCACGTGTGCAAAATACATGTATACATATATATAATGGCTTGCACCGTCGCCTTTATGACGCGACTTCGCGATAACTGTAATGGCCACTCTCGCAACGCGCAGCCCCATTACCGTCACTCTATTTCACAGTTGATATCCACCCGCTTTCACCCTTCTCTTAAAGAGCGCACCTTGACCCGGCAACACAAAACCCCCTTGCGGGCGATAAAAAGCCATAATGTGCTATTTTTGCGCGTGAATCCTTTTATCACTGCACTTTTAGTCTCCTCGAGGAGACATCGATACCAATTAGAGTCCGACCTTATAATGTATGCAATCAGAAATTAAAATTTGCAAAATTATGTTTGGATAAAAAATAAAATAATTAATGGAAAATTACAAGGTTTCTTATTAAAGACCAAAGGGATTGTTTGAGCTAAATATGATTAAACAAAAGTAAAAATAGAATTGTCATAAATATATTAAAAATATCATGAATATATTAAATACATATACAAAATATTAATAAAAATAAATCTTATTTATATGAATATTATCTACAAAAAAATTGTGTGTTCGATGAATTTTAACGAAAAAACGACGCTGTATGGAGATTACGATGTAAAAAATGGTGGGATCGTTTGCTTCTGGAAAATAGCCATCTTTAAATCGGTAATATTTATCGATGCGATTGGCGATCTTTGGACGACCGTTTCGCCGGCATCTGCGATCGGAACAGGTACTTACATCGTGTAATGCAAGCCGACGTTTCGCTGTAAAAGTCGATGTAAAAGCCGGCCGGTTGTTGCATCGGAATTGAAGGTGCCATTGAAATTCTGCGTGTCCCGCGATTCCGATATAATAAAGATACCATATATACTTATATACGACCATTGATGTTCCTCAGCGTGGAAGAAAAGTGCCCGCGGGATTCGTAAAACCATTCACCCATTCGCCTATATGGAAGACGTGATCGCGTTTTCGAAATAACACATGACCTCTCGGTAGTATTTGAGGTTTCCCGGTCCTTTTGCCTCTCATTAGCGTTCGCTAATTAATTAGCAATTAGGAGAATTGGAATTCCGCTGACAAATACGAGAACGCGTGATTCAATATTATCAGTATTATTAAATAACATTTTTACATCTCGGAATTGTTATTCATTTTATTAATGTATAATAATAGCATTTATCTACAAAATACTGGGGCAATTATAGCAAAAAGATTTAACACAAAATAATTATACAAATCACGGTATAATAATTAATACTAACACTTTTTCTTTAATCATTTATTACATATAGTACTACATAAATAGTATTACATATATAGTATTACATATAATACATTATTACATGTATCATGTATTACATATAGATTTAGGTATGTGATTCAGGTGATATATGATTGTACCTGTTGGACCACTCCAAATAAACAGAAAGAATAAGTTATTGCAGCGTGGTTACGTCACGCCATGTGTATATCCGATTTTGCACGCTATAGCGCGATATAAATATCGAAGTGGCACGTGTACAGTAACGATAGAATGATATAAAAGCGACGGATGCCGCTGCGCGCCGTCGTAAAAATAACGCTGGCTAGTCTCATTATCGGCTTGAATTACATGCCATGCATCGCATAATATTCCACGACGATGCATCGCAATGCAACGCAGCACAATGCATCGGCACGCGTATAGTCATAATAAAAAAAATTTAGTTAAACATTCTTTTTGATCAAAAATTTTATGTAGGGTATCTTACATTATAAGATATTTCACTTAAAACTATTAAAAATAATGAGGAAAATTCCTTTTAGATTTTATGGTTTCTTGTGGCCTTTTTTTAAACGATAAGATGTTGTCTTGATTCTTCTTAAAAAAGAATAGAAAAAGCAAAGTCAAATGGCATTATAGGTCAATTTTTGCAATTTTGTATATTTTGACTTTTAACATTTTCTATTTCATTGCAGTTTTAAAAAATTTGAAGACAGAATTGCAAAAGAAGATATTTTAATATTCTTATCATACTACAGCTACATCTGATATATTGAAAAGTTTCGTCTCATTTAAAAATTTATAATTTTAATCTTAAATTTTTCCAAATTAATATAATAAAATATTTCTCAATTTAACATCATAATGATTATTAAAGATTAATAAAAAAATAATTTTTAGTTTTTTAGGGATTTTTAGGGATTTTTTGTTGAACTGCATATACTTTTACTACTACACAATAATTATAATTTTCCATATAGTAATAATATGTATTTTTTCTTTGTTTCAGGGGATGCGACGGTGAGAACGCAGAGTGTCGCGGTGTTACGTACTTTTCTCGAGATTCAGTTAATTCCTTAATTGACCGTTTAATTATTTATGTGAATAATATATTTCTTCGGGAGTGTTTATTTTCGCGAGTGCTTAAAGCACGGTAAAAGTGCCTCGAGTGTGAATTGTTTTAAAAATCGGTGCGTGCAAAACGCCGGCGCGTCGCAACGTCGGATCATCCCGAGGGATCATCCCGAGCTCTGGCCGACGGGAGATGTTTCGAAAGTGCAAGTTGCAGCAACGAGACAGCAACTGCCGACCGCCCGATATACACAGATAGCGCATTCGATTGTGGAGAGTCGCGCGTAAGATTCGGATCGAAATTGAAATGCGAAGAATCTACATCGAAAAGTGGAAGATTTAGCCCTGAAGACGAGGATAATGACGACGAAGAGTCGAAGAACTTTAGAAAGAGAGTAACAGACGGATCCTTTGAGTTACCGATCAACGATCAGTTAACAGTAAGTCATGTTGGGAGATTTCGGAGAGCGGAAAGTTTCGTGAAGAGAGTGTTAAAGGAAAATGTTGGTGAGAGATGCGACAGATTGCTGAAGACTATTAAAGAAGGTCAATCATTGTTGAAGAAAAATACACAGCGGAATCCGAGGAAGGACGTTCAAGGAGATTCTTTGTTATCGAGGAAAAATATTCTACAGAAAGCGTCATTGGGCAATATAAACGATCGGCAGAATTTATTATTAGAAAAGAAACAAGATATAAAGAAAAATTTTAACGAAGATATTAACGAAACTCCATTGCTTCTAAAAAAAACTATTCAAAGGAAAACTGATGGAAAGCGTCAGAGTCCAGAAGTAGTGAAGAATATACAGGAAAATTTACGACTACTAAAAAAAGATATTGAGAGTAGTCCATCATTGGAGAAAAAGAATATTCAAAAAGGAGAATTATTAGTCAAAAAAGAAGAACTATTAGTTAAAACACATGATCAGGAGAATGTAACATTAGTGAAGAGAGATAATCACAACAGTTCTTTATCGAAGAAAGAGGGGACCAAAAAAGACGTTAATGAAAGTCTTTTATTGTCAAAGAAGAATACTGAAGAATATTCATTGACGAAAATAGATCTTGAAAAACAATTGACGCAAAAAGGCGTTGAAAAAGATTTATCGTCATCGAAAAAGAATAAAGCTAATGAGATCTCCCAATTGGCAACAAGAAGTATTGGAGAAACTAAATTATTCTTACGAGAGTATGCTCAAGAGGGAGATTCATCGCTGACAAGAAATAGTGCTGAAAAGAGTCCACATTTAATAAATAAAAATGTGGATAATAATTTAGTGGATAAGAATTTAACAAAAAAGAATACTTCGAATGATACACTAATGCAATTGACGAGACAAGATCTTAAAAAAAAATTAGATTTGTCGAAAAGCGACTTTGAAGAAAGCTTACGCTTAGTAGAGAAAGATTTTGAGAAAACTCCACAGTTAACAGTTAAAAGTTCCTGGCAGCGACAAGACATTCCTAATAATCCTCAATTAAAATTAACAGAAAGAGTCAACCAAGATGTTCCTTTATTAGCGAAGAATCTTATTTCTTTAGCTGAAAAAGAGAAAGACATTCCCGTATTTCTACAATTAATAGATAGGAACATCCGAGAAAATTTTTCGTTAACGAAAGATCCTTGTTCTCCCGCTAGGAAAGTTATTTTTTCAGCTAAACCAAATATTTCTCCAGCTGAAAAAGAGAAAGACATTCCTGAAGAAAATGTATCATCTCAATTAACAAGAAACAGAATCCAGAATAATTTACCTTTGACGGAAAAGCTTTGCTCCCTAAGTGAAGAAAATATTTCTTCAATTAAGAAAGAAAATAAGTTATCGCCACCAACGAGAAAGATCATCCAGGACAATCCCTCAACGGAAAAGTATTTAACTGTTGAGGATCAAGCAGCATCCATATCTTCTTTCAGACTTACGAGTGATTCAATAAATCTCTCTTATCAATCACCTGTCGTCCACAGACGCTGTCTTTCAAAGGGCACTCAGCAAGCTACTCGAGGATCTGAGAAGAAAGTGCGAAAAGGAAGCAACAGTGTCTGCAAAGTGAAGCGATCGCCTCCACCGGAGGAAGACTGGCCGGGTCAAGTGTCAACGGGATCCGATAACAACGGGTCAGCCGATAAATACGATTCGGTCGTGACAAGTAAACTTATAGTTTCAAATCGCTATGCGGAACGTCAGTCGATCGCGAAACCACCCGAAGAGCATATTAAAATCTTCAAGATTTCACCTTGCTCTAAACAGTTAATAGATAATTCCGAAAAAGTTTCGTTAGGTGACTCCGTCGCAGGGTCCATTGAAAGTGCGTCAGAATGTCCGAACTTTGATAAAGATTCTAAGAAGAACCCGACGAATCCAGTAACTAAAGTAAAAGAGTTTGATGAAAGCTTGAAATGTCGAATCATCAAAGTGCAGGAGTCCGAAGAAACGTTGACGGAACCAATCATTAAGTTAAAAGATTCTAGAGAAACTTCGACGAATCAAGTTACCAAAATAGATATTAATAACTTGCTTATTTTGAAAACAAATGATAATTTCGAAGCTCCGTATCATCAACAATTAATTCAAAGAGATTCACAAAATATCTTTGATTCTACAAATCACGAATTTCATAATCCTGTAGATCCACGATTGCCATTAATATCATATTCCAAGGATCCCGAAAAAAGGAACATCTCGAAGAACCCACTTGATAAGACAGAAAATTCGAGTACAAAATTAAAAAACTTCGCAAAAATTTTTAAAAATTCATCCATCAAGAAATATACCAACACTTTATCTACATCGAAGATAGCCGGTAATCTCAAAGCTTCAAATAATCAACGATTGATCCAGAAATCTTCCGTTCTTATAGATCGTCAATTGGATAATTCGCAGTTGCCATTAATCGAGGGAAAGTTATTGAAAAGTGAGAACAGGCATAGGCCTATCAACAAGAGACCTCATAAAAGTCCCAAAATGAGGCTAAACGTCAGACTTATCCGTATTCGTGACAAATTAGTGCTATGTCTGAGCGCGCTCGCTATCGTGTTCACGTTGTTGCTAGTGATGGATTTGCAGATGGACCTGGGTTATAGTGGCCATCATTTGAATCCCAGCCATGCAAGAGTCCGCATCGGCGATCCGGACGCCGACACCGTCTACAATAATTTCCGTCGGAGGTTTCTTCAACGAGGCAACAGCAGCCGCGAACAGGCTAATAGCGACGTAACGCCCACCGTTGAAAAATCGAGGAAAAGCGAGGTAACGCCATTGTCATCGACGATGAGAAAGCACGACGATTTCACGGATTTGGTGGACTTGGTGGTGAACGGATATGCGGTAAACGCTGACGAAGGAGTGGCAAGAATTAGCGGAGAAGACCGGGAATACAATCCGACGATCAGGGAATTGAGAAAAATGACATTAAAGTGAGTAACGGAATTGAATAAATGTTGCAACTATTTTATCAAAAATGCTAACTAACATTCATAAAAAAGAAATTTTAAAAATTATATTTTGTGAAAAATGAAAAAATGCGAATAAGAAACAAACGTTACATTTTTAGCTTTACATTTCTTAAATATTTTCTTTATTTACAACTGCTTATTTTTCTATGTATAAAGTACTTATTTGTAGCAACGACTTCTACTAAATATTTAAGCCAGGATGTCTAATGTTTAAATTATTTAATTCAAACTTTTTACCGCATTTTAAATTTTTCATAAATTTTAAATTCTCTTACTTCTTTTAAAACATTTTTCGTTGTTAAAAGAATTATTTTTACATAGGAGCAAAAGATTTTTCCTAAATTTTAATAAAATGCTCTTCGTTAAGATTTAAACTTAATCTCGTCTATCAATTCTTTGCTATTTATACGATTTTTCCAAAGTATAATTTTTTTTATAATTTCTTTATAATCTTCTTTCTTCTTCGATGTGAGTGCGGCTTTAGGCGTTGTTGAATGCGAGTCGGCGGCATGCACGAGTGCGTTTGCCGTTTGCAAACGTAATTATACCGATGACAGTCGGACTGAACATATGTAATCTCGACGTGTATGTACATACTTGTTTACGTGTACATACACATACATACAACGGTAACGCTGTGGTATAGGTGCGAAAAATGAAGGAGCATAACGATGTTCTTGCTGCATACTAACCATCCAGTGACAGGATATAAATATCTCTGAGTTATCTTTAGGCCGCTATTTGAGCCCAAATGTGTTAAATTACGATACAGAACGAGATATAATTATAAACTAGAATTAAAATTAATTTAAAAAATAATTGAACAATTTACTATATGTACATTAATTTGTTAGAAAAAAATTGATTAATGAAAATAATAAAACGAATCAATTAAAACCAATTAATGTTCATATAAAATGGACATTAATTTACAAATTA
>VBVR01006187.1:0-10703 GCA_011638315.1 Tetramorium parvispinum
TATATATACTTATATAATATTTTTAACGTTATTATTTATAAAAAATATTCATTCAATTGCGAATTTAAATATATAGCTATTTAATTTTGACATAATATTTATTGCAAAAACGTTTTAAAACTAAAATCAATCACTACATTTATCATCGAATAGAGATATTAATAAAATAAATATATTATTTTAAAAACAAATGCTATTAATAAAGTTCTAATAAACTCTTTATATTAATACGTAACGTTTGCAGGAAATTTATCAGATACTTGGAATATTATTTCCGGAGTGCTTGCTGATCACCCGGTAAAATCAGAGTAAGGAAATGTTTCTGAGAGACTATGCTCTCGATATATCATTTAGATAACATCACAGCCGGAAAGATAACTTTCCGTTTTATGCGCGTTCCTCGTATCTAGGACCTCACTTTTGCTAGAAGAAAATAAACTTCGGCAAGATATTGGATAAAATCACCAATTTATGAGATAAAAGCGAAAAGTTTATAAAACTTCGATTTACAAAGGATTGTATGAAAAGAAACACCTTTAAGTAAATACGAGCAGCAAATTGTAGAAAAAAAGAAACAGTCATTAAATCCATTGTAATTAAAAAGGTTTTCGGTTTAAATACCTTACAGTGATTTCACATAGATTAGCACACATGACATTCTCTGATTCTCTGATTATTAGATAGCTAGACCGTAATCGAGAACGCGCGTCTCGCAAATTGGACTGGCGCCGAACGCTTGATCTTTAAGAGAATAATACGGAGGGCAATGCAGGGATAAAGATGACCCAAGCTGCAAGCGCCGGCACCGTTAAAAGTCCATAAAATCCGCGCAAACGTGACCTGCAGTCAAAATCTGCACGTACCATCTCGCGAACGAATACGAATGGAACCGGTCGCTGGTGACGTCATTCGATATAAAGTACGCTCATCGTGAGCACGCATGTATCCCCCGCGTGTTAAGCGCATATACGGGGTGTACTGTTGCAAGAGCTGATGGTTTCATTATGATCGAAGAAACTATTGCACAAATTGCAACACGTTTGGCAATATGAGCTTTTAAGGCTAACAAGCTAATAGACTGTTAAATGAGTCGCGAAAAATACTGTACCTATTGCTATTTGCACGCACGTGTTACATATCGTGCTTGTATTCGCAACATAATTCCAATTGATTTTACAAACGCGAATTTCAATCAGTTATTTTAAACTCTGAATTCTGAATTACTATTTACAATTAGCAACTCGACATATGAATATATTAGAAAATACACAAATTTTGAGTAGTATAATTTAAGACCCAGAATAATTACTTGAAAGTTCCAGCTTACTTAAAAGCGTCAAAAAAATCTTTTGCAAAAATTGGCTACACAAGATTGTTTTTTGATATTGGAAATTCACACAAAAGAAGTAAATGTACAAAGCCCATAAATTACAGAATAATTATTACAAACTGAAGAATAGAATTAGTCCAATTGGATAAGTTTAATTCGTTTTATTTTAATCGATCGATTCTAATCGCCAATTTGCAATTCTCAATCTCCAACGCGTAGTCTGATACAGGCTTAAGAATTTCAGTGCTACAAGCTTCCGCGACTACAAAATGCAAAACGGTATACTTTCGTGACGATACACCCCGTAGAATTTCTCCAGGCGATACATTCAGCGAGGCGGTGATCCATCGTCGCAGCACGGCCCCGCGTGCAACCGAGATTGCATCTGCGATTGTCACTCCCGCGTATTCCTCCACGCCGAAGAGGTCTTTCGGGCTGAATGCAATTCGCGACTGTAAGTCGGCGAAGTGTGTCGCGTACCGGTACCACCCGTTGCACATGTGAATACGGAGTTCGAAAAAATCGCAGTCGGGGTACAACAATAATTTCCACGCTGATTACACGACACATTTCCAAATTCGCGGCGGCTATAGCGAATTGTGTGCTATCGATCTTTCTTATTACTCGTCTTTTTTTTTTCTATCCAGAGAATTGTTAATATAGTAAAAATAGAAAATTCATATCTGAATAAATAGTCTCAAAATAATTGTGGCAATAAGATAAAAAAAATCAACTCAGCACTCACGTTTCAAAGATACACACATACCTATTATCTTTCTATATATAAATGCCTTAGAAAATCTTCATTTTTCTGAATCGCAAATAATAAAATTGAACTAAAAGAAAGATTGCGAAAACGAGAAATTATATAAGTATACAGAGAGAAGTATTCAATTTCTGAGAAAGAGTGCACGATTGTTAGGTACACCGAGTATGTTCGCGTTCCAGTACACGAATGGATGGAGTATGTGGGAGGAAGTGAGGGGGGGGGGAGAAAAGAAGATTGCCCTATCTTGACCATCTTCGCATCGAAATCGCGTTACTCACGCGAACTTAAATTATGATCAACGACACGGAAGAGGCCGTACACTGTTTGTCTGACCAAAACCTGATGTAGGTCTGTAGAGGCGACTGTGAAACATCGATAAGCGGATATTCCACAAGAAGATATTTTAATGAAATAGCTACAAATGATAAAATTACTTGCATGCAAGCTTCTTTTAGACATCTCTCTCTATTAAGTCATTTCCATAAAGTATAATACATTGATTTAAATAACTTTCTGTTAAATATAAACGTTTTCGTTATATTATCGCTACATGAAATACCACATCAAATCAATATAAATTCGCCATTTTTATAAATAAAAGTTATTAATTTTTATCTTTTTTCCAATCATAAAAATTTCAATTACTTTTTTGCAATTTCTTCTAAATTACACATGTTTCAATTTATATATCCAAACAATCGAAATATATTATTATCTTTTCTATCTCAACACACTATTGTAACATTTTGATTTTAATAAAAAAAATAAAATAAAAAACTCTCAACAGTTTTACATATAGAATAAAATGCAAAAAATGTTATTGATAGATATTGTGATTGCAATATTTTTTTCGAGTAACAAAAATATTTTCAAAGAGATCGATGTAAAAACCAAAATAACCGCGACGGTAATCTTTGATAGGTACTGTAAGAGTAGGTCGTTATAAGATATGAACATGTTACTTTAAGCTTCTTCGATAAATGTAGACAACACACGCTTGTAAAACAAAGATGATGACGGAGAGTGGGAAAGTATATATGACAGTATACCTATATGCAAAAGAGAAAAGATGAAGTCATAAATACGAAGGAAAGTGGCGGCGAACATGACCCCGCTGTGTTGATTTCACGCTGCGCAAGACTGAGTAGCAAAAAGTTGAGAGAGAATCCTACGATCGGATTTTTTTCGAATTTAGATTCACTACTTAAGTAACATAAAACCGCGTTTCATGTGTCACTGTGATGCTTTCGTCGATTTCCCGAGATCGACTGATTTCTTCTAAAAAGAAAAATTTCGCGAGAAACGAGAATAGAGGAAAAAGAAAAGGAATAACATCTTAAAACCTGTCTCTAAAATTATTTTATAAACATTACATTCAACTCGCTTCATGTATAAATTTAATAAACTACTTATATACTATGGACTCTTTTCTCATTTTCTTGTGTTCTTTTCTCCAATAATCTTATATCCAGTTATATTCTTAGCTAACTCATGGTTTTCAGTTTATCATTTTTCAATAGATGATTCGCATTATTCTATTTTATTTCGTTCAATAAGTAGTGTGTTTTTGTTCGTTTTGTTTCTCATTTGCAAAACTTATTCCAACACATTTGCATAGGATGACCCTAATTTACTCGATCTTGCATAATAGAAAAAATCATCCTTTATGCTCCAACATGACTATATCTCGAGCAACGGTCTTCCTTACATCCCGATATTCCGGTCGTTAACGCATAGCAGACAGCACGTTACTAAAATTAGTACACGTTCCGCAAGTAGAGACGATTGCTCCAAAGGTAGCTGTACCTCGAAATATAGAAGAGAGAGAGAGAGAGAGAGAGAGAGAGAGAGAGAGAAAGAGAGAGAAGATAATCCTTCTCTCAAATTAACCTTGGTGACTCAAAGTCTTCGTGGACATTTTCAAGGGTGTCAACGGTATTCCTTTGAAAATTGATGTGAAATGAAAATAGAAATACAGAGACAAATATATAGCACAATTTGGCTAATAGGACGAAGCTTTAATATCAGATATGCTATAATATTAATATTGACTAAATCATTTTCCTCTTTTAATTATGATGTTTGATGTTGATTTTATTTTTCCCTTTTCTATTCCCTTTCATTTATTCATCAAACAAAAAAAAATACATTGTACCTTCTTTCCTTTTTAAATTAAATTATTGCAAATCACAGTGTGATTTTTAGATTTATATCTTTATTTGTAATATCATAATAAACGTATCATTGTTTAAACATATAGTTAATTAAAGTTTATAATTAAATGTAAAATCAGAATTAAAATGTATTTAAAGTTAATTAATTATTATTTAATTATCAAGTATTTGTTAATTCTTCCGCCAATACGTCAATATAAAATAAAAGCCTTAATAAGTAACATAATTCGACAACGGATTTGCTCCATCATGGTTAATGACGTACGTCTTAATTAACCTCATTAGCTGGAAATTGCATGAAAGAATTGTTACACCGTTAAACGTTATTTTACTTCTTTTTTTTTCGGCGTTCAAGCATGATTCAGCTGCAGGATCTGCGCACGAAACCCAACAGTTTCAAGACAGTCAATGATTTCTTATAGTGACGTTCGCATAATCTCGTGTGCGTCATGAAAATGATTCAGATTAGAAGAACAAGAAAGATCACATCGTTCCTATTATTCATGATAAATTCTACATGAGTGTTCTACTATGTTTGACGTAATGATAATATAAATTTTAATTATAATTGTAAAAAATTAAAATTTCTTACTTAATTTTAAATTATTTTAAAATATATAGATAATAAAATTTAAAACTAATAATATTCTAAAATAAAAAATAATAAAGATACTAAAATAAAATAATAATAATAATGCATACTCGTTATATATTTAAATGTGAAATAAGGCCTCGAGTGACAACAAAGTTCTTCAACAGACGGCGCATACTCGCTCTGTCACGATTTCCTAATTAACCGACCTAAGCACGCGTACAAGATGACGCGCACGTTCGCATTAACAAAGTGTTCACCTGCGCACGACATAAAACGGGAAGAGAACTTGTCCCGGAATAAAATTACAGTGACGTTAAGGACAAACGATGATAACACCGCAGCCAGTGCAACTGAGCAATTAGCATTATCAAAACCTTTCTAACAAAAACCTGTGAATAATTATTAATATAATTTTTTCAGATATTATATTTATATTTTTTCAATTTTTTTCTATTACTATAGTTGCATATCAAGGCACAATATGTTATTTAAAAAGAATTATTTTATCTAAATTTTCAATGTGTAATTCTATCACTAATATTATGAATAAATAATAACGTAATCAAGAAATTATTTACTTTTATATATTTTGAAATTTTTAAATTGTAAACTATCGTCAATTATGTTAATAATCTTTCTGTACGATAATTTCTAACACAAAAAAATTTTTTAAGAGTTAAATTTAAACAATTTGCTGTATCTTTAGCTGTACTATATTATTATTATCTGCATCAATTCTTAGTATTAATCTTTAAATCGTTTGTGTGCGTATAAATACAGAACAATGGCATGTTTCGTCAGCACGTTAATATCGCGTTACCGGAGTGATGAGGAAACTTTTAAACCGCGTAGCACGCTCTTCTGACATCGTCAAGAAAGGGCGCGAGAATAGCACTTTCTGCGCATCTTTCACGGTGTCTGGCCACGGTTTAACGATAAAACGCGCGAATTACCTTGAACGCATCCGCGGTATTCTCTTTTCGCATGACGCGCATCACCGACACGTGCGCACGTCGGATAAACTGACGCATTTTCGCGACATACAGAATAGAAATCAATGTCGCACACTTGGACAACAATAGCCTACATCGATTGTTTTATCTAGCTCAAAACCATTATGAGTTTCTGCTCCATAATATAAAAGCCATACTCTATAATATAAAAAAAATATTAATAAAATATAATAATTTTAGGATTTAAAAAAACTCTTATTAACCGAGTATATAATTGTATAAATAAATGTATTTGTATTATACAATTTAAGAAAGATACGATTAAAATTTGTTAACAATAATCCACATAAATCTATTATTAGAACTTCGTAAATTTTCGTCTATGAAATAGAACTTCGTAATGTGATTTAAACCAGCAATGCTTTATACGATCCTTTATTATTAAATAAGTAGACAAATAAACCAGAAATAAATAGTGTATGACTGAATGTTATATACTTTAACTTATGTATCAAATTATTTATTATTCTGTATATTTTAAGGAATTTGTTAATAAATTTCTTGACATTTTAATTATTTAGAACATTAAAAGCATTTATATAAACGCAAGCTTGCGTATTTTACGTAAAGAGCTGTAATGCAAATGCATATGTCACATTTTTAATAGCCTCGGTTTACGTACTATAATAGAATTACGGATATAATCGAGCGAGTTTCCGGTTAGTTGCCCAGAACGCGTCGTCGACCGGAAGACTACTTCCCAAGCTGTTCGACTGTGATCGACAACCCGAATTAATCAAAGTCTGGCCTTTGCATGCATGTCGATATTCATGCATGCGAATTGCTCATAAAAGACCGCTACTGACAACTTATTTTTATACGATTTTAATATAGCAATTATCTTATTAAAATTCAAATCAACATTACGTTGGATTGAGAGCAAATATTTAAAATGCGTTAAAAAGATTAAAACTCTTGTATCAATAAATGAGTGAGATGTCTATATGTATACATATACATGTATAATATCATAAAACGCTCAACTCGTTTCAATTCATTCTATGGATTAACGATAACACTTCTTTTATCTTTCTAAAAATTAAAACTGTTATTTATTGCTACAGTTTATGACTAAAAGTCGTTTATCTACAGTTTCTATTAGACACTAACTCACTGGGTGAGTAATAAACATGTAAGATGATACAGTACAATACGCTATAAATAATCACCGTTATATATTTTTTACATAATAATCAGCGCATTTTATGTGATGCAGTAATGCGTCAATAGCCGACGATGCAGAGCTTATATGACGTAGTAATACATAAATGGCCAGCACGCATAAATCTTACGATACGCAGTACTACACGAGCAATCAAGAAGGCGTTAACCCGTGTATGTTATGTAAATTAAGCTTTTATCATATAAGGCATTTGGTGCAAATTTATTGCGCGCATTAATTTATTCTTTCACGTAAACTCTTGTGAATCTTACTCGGTTTTTACGTGTTTACGTAAGCAATATGAAGTCACCAAAACTGGTATCGCGTCGAAGATACTGACGAATATCAAAACAAAATACGAATAAGGAATAAATATCAAAATATTAAAAATTGTATTAGAAATTATATTTTCGTTTGAGTTTTTTATTTCTTTAATGTTAATATGTTCAGCCGTTTCATTCATTAATATGGCATAATTATTCGCACAATAATATTATTCACAACATTACGTTTCAATAGTTTAGATATCCTAAGATATCTTACCTTAGATAACCTTAGATATCTTCATACCTCACATATCTTTTACTTTATTATAGAAATTTGTGGAAAGAACTTGTTTGCTCAGACAAATTTGGATTCCATGGAACAAATTTCGCGAAGCAGTAAAATTTCTAAAAATATCTATGCAAGATGATTTCGAAGATGATTTGTCGGAGAGAGATTTTTAATCGTGTAAAAAAAGTTCGTAAATCGTTCTCTATTTCATGCGTTTCATTGTGTCTCAACCATCACAGTCTACCACACAGTCATTTCGTGAAACATTCAAGACGTCGAAAGAGTTGTTTGCGAAAAACGTCTTTTAGCGGCGCCATAAGTTTTTTCAAAGGAAGAATCGCGCATTCGTAGTCACGAGAGCAGCATAATGAGGATCTCTCACGCTCACTCGGGATTCTCATAGTTGTTGCACCTTCGGCTGAGACAATTACCGTGGCGCACGCGGCCGTTTAACCACACGATCGTGGACGACGCGGAATAACGCGAGGATGCGCGGAGATTATGCCGCGATTACCGCCGATGATTCGGCAAATTTATTAATCGAACCAGTTTTCCGACCGATTAGGATGTACATGCGCGAGTCTTGTGGATTACATAAATATGACGCGGGATTTTCACAATGCTTCTATTTTCCGAGATAATAAGTCGTAAAGAGGTTGAATTATTTATCTTTCGTTTCTGGCATCTAATTCCTTGCTAATGGTACATTTCATTCGTCATTATTACTATCATATTTTTCATTTCTTCAAAATTTTTATGGTTTGTACATATGTTAATCATATATAAATGTGTAATATACATATTTCTTCAATATATTCTTTATTTTAATTTTAAAGTATACCAAAAAATGTAAAAAAGTATGCAGTTAAATTTGTATATTATATCTATAAATCATATATTATTGCTTTGCAATATACTTTTAACGTTTTCAATTTTCTCAAATCTTGAAATATTTAATTGCTTATTCTGATGCAACATATACTATCATTATTAATTTCGTACTGATGACGTATAAAATCTGCACGAGAGATGAATCAGGAATTTCCAGCAGTTCCACAGCTCTCAGAGTAATCGATCGTACGAAATCAATTTCTCTGAAACCCGCAGAGTCATCGCGGTTCGCGTCAAGCATAAAACGGAATAGAGTAAACGCGGTTAATTCCTAAAAAAAAAAATCTGTACGCGCGTCTACAATATAATGCGCTGCTCTCAGCTAGAAATTCCGATAGACTTTCTTTCCCCGCGAATCCTCGATCTCGTCGATTATCCGCGCTTCCTCTCTTGTCCTCAGAGAAAGTTGTCGTAAAGCACGTAATCGGCGGAATAAATCGTCCGATGAGGATAAGAGTAAAAGCGCGCGTGCCGCGGATAAATGTTAAAAGCCGATGGGCAAATAATTTATTAGACTATTCGATAAAATAAAGTGAAAATTGTTAAGTCGCCGATATTATCAGCAACGCGGAGCACAAAAAATGGCCTATGGCGATTTCATCTGTTTCACATCAATCTGCAGATAATCTCGGATAAATTAGATTAATTTAAATAGTTTCGATTATATTTCTTTCCTTCTTTGTAACGAGAAAATACATTAATATTCTAGTTTAATAAAAAATTAAGAATATGTTTATGAGAATCACTAGAATTTAATTTGCATTTTAAATCACTTTTTAAGAATACTTTCTCAATGTTTGGAAGACAGTAATTTAATTTATTCATGAAAATTTATGCTACTCTAATATAAAATAGTGGATTATTAAAGAATGATTATTTTATTTTGATTTTGATTAAAAATGTCTTTCAAACTCTTTGAATCATGCGAACGTTCCAAATGCATTTATATAGAGTTAGAATCAAAGACCGAAGGAAAGCGAACTATCATTAATTCTAAACGTGATCGTATCATAATACAAGCGAGATCAGTTGCACTATTTGCATGATATCTCAATAGTAGGCCACTATTCATTAGAATCAAATATATTGCGCAAAACAAAATGAATGAAACAGTGAAGAGCGGATGTTGCAACATATCTATAGTTTGCAATCTCGTGCAGAATGATAACAGAATCGCGCGAACAACCGATCGATATCATGCGTATGCGTATAGCCTGGCAATTTTTAACAATTAGATAACACATAGATCGCGAGAAAGCGGCATATAAATATCCGAATACCTTTATTACTAAAAATAACTGGTTTCACGCGTTATTCTTGCCGCGTCACGCGTTTACGCATCCTGCTTTCTTCGGTAATAAGGTTGAAAACGTGGACTCAATAGCGTCATTTTGGATTAACTTTCTTTTAAAACACCGCTAAAATGCTCGCTTTCGCTTGAACGACGCGTAATATCATTGTCCGTGCTCGATGATGCAACCATAAGATCATATGAAATAAGAAATCAGCAGATTCACATGCCAATAAGATTATTGACTGATAGAAATCGAACGACTCATAATATGCATATATTATTACAGTAAACTTCAAATAATGATTAGTAAAATCGCATTCGGACTAACGAGCTATTCATTCACGATTATTTATATTTACTTGCTTCCTGATTCAAATCCGATTTAGTATAATTGAATACAATACAGTAGAAAATGTATACAACATATATAGTAGAAAATGTATATCTTACACATAATAAAATTACATAATATATAAAATATACTTTCTAAATATGTAGACTTTCACAAGTAAATTATTTTGTTTAACACGTATCGATATACATAGTTCTAGTCTCGCTAATTCAATTAATGTCAATCAATAATTTTAGCAATCCGATAAGTTTAAAAATAAGATTAGAATAAAAGAATTATTAGATATAGATTAGAATAAAAATATTTAGACGTACAACTTTCGTAACTCATCGTAAATTGCATGTTAACCCGTTAAGGCCCATGGCCAGCACAGTCAAGATATCGACAAACTATTGGAGTCATAGCATAAGGTAAAAATAAGGTTTGTATGGTTTTTATTTTGTTTGTTTTGTATATTAATAAAAAATTATTTAAAACATTTTTTATTAACAAACAAAAGAAAAACCATGTGAACTTTGTTCTTACCTTATGTTATGAATCTAATAGTTTGTCGTTATCTCGGCTGTTG
>VBVR01006188.1:0-10702 GCA_011638315.1 Tetramorium parvispinum
GTGTGTGTGTGTGTGTGTGTGTGTGTGTGTGTGTGTGTGTGTGTGTGTGTGTGTGTGTGTGACAGAGAGGGGACGAAAATATGAGTGAGGGGGATTATACACGTCTTCTTTTCGCGAGGGGTTCGTTATCGCGGCGTTCGTTTTCTGGGCGAAGCTCGGGTGGCGCAGGGATCCTTCGGTTGTCGGCAGGGCTTTCCGGACGTTCCTGCTCAATGTCCTTTTCTTCTTCGTCGGAAGGAGGACTCGGGAATAAGAAAGGGCCCAAAAATCATCTTGTTCTACTGGATGATAATTGGGGGGTGACGGAGGAGGCGAAGGTGTTGACGGGGAAGTATCTGGCAAGACGCGGAACGTTACTGGATTCGGGGGAGGGGATTCGGCTCCGAAGTGCCACCTGACTTCCGCGGAGGGAAGACTCGGGAATAAGAAAGGGCCCAAAAATCGTCTTGTTCTACTGGATGATAATTGGGGGGAGACGGAGGAGGCGAAGGTGTTGACGGGGAAGTATCTGGCAAGACGCGGAACGCTACTGGATTCGGGGGAGGGGATTCAGCTCCGAAGTGCCACCTGACTTCCGCGAGGTTGGCCCGATCAATAAAATGACCCAAAATTTGTTCGACTACGCGATCGTCGTCGTCGTTGACATGGGCATCTCTCGGGTATGCCACTAAAAGAAATTAATTCGGTATTTTCCGTGATCCAACCAATAAGCGCAATAATTGTGATTACCGAAAAATAGAAAGAAACGGAGGGGAAAAACGATAGTTGGACTTACTTCTTCATTTGCTGGTATCTTGCGTGAAGTTTTCGAGTTGAAGTTGTCAATTCTTCCGGCCAATGGGTCTTCCGGGTGGGAGGTTTCTTCGTGAATTGGATACCATAGAATTTATCCGCGATTGAAAATGAATAATTGTAAAAATCTCGCGGGTTGATGACAGGAACGTAGAAAACGCGTGACAGTGCGTTCGACAGAATGTTTAAAAAAGAATAGCCGAATAGACTGTGTGTCCAGAGAAACGCAAGAAGAAGAGTGATGACGTGTGCCGTGGAACCGTGGTTTATATAGAGGACCTTCTTTTTGGGGAAGTAATCCTTTCCAGATCTTTGTATGGCATGAATAAAATTCGGTGATTAGAATTAGGATTACTTCACATTTTCTCAGCTTCCTATTGATTGGATCATTTTCGCCGGATAGCGAGCCACATGTATCATCCAGATGATCCCGATTGTCAGTTGATATTTCAGGGTCTAACGAATTCGTCTAAATGTTTCCTAGAACGATTTAGGCGATCCGGATTATCTGTACGTTCGCATCTGGAGATGATGACATGTTACTCGCTATGTAGAGACCGCTTTACAATAGACTATTGTAACATATTAAATTTTAATCTTATTTTCTGCGAATGGAAGAAATTATCGAGTCTACGGACGTAACACACCAAAACCCCTTCTTCTTTCGTCCTTCTTTTACATATATATTCTTTGCAAAATTAGATTTCTAACGAAGGATATATAAATAATTTTGTTTGTATTGTATTATGAATATACTATATTATGAATATACATATGTATTTATTATTATATATATATTTTTTGCATGTATATTTTATTTGAATATATATTTTTTCTTTTCTTCCTCTTTTTATTATTATGTGAATGAGTACTCTCTTTTGAAAAGGAAAAGAAAGAATTATATATATATATACTTTTTGTGTTTTTTTACGATCTACTCGCTTGCTAAAATATTCCAATGCATAATTTTCTTTTACATGCATTAGTTCGTTAATTTTCCTTTCATTCGGCTGTCTTTCCCAAATGTGATCGAGTTTATGTAATAACTACGCTTTTTTTATTTCTGTTCGCGTGGTTGTCGCCGATTTCGGATCGTACCTTTTTCATTTCCCCTTTTTTTATGGCGTTCCCTGAGAGGGTACTGTTAATGTATCTTAGTCTTTGATTCTTTTCCTTTTATAAGTTTTCCGCACTCTGGTCGAGTCAGGCGAACCTTATAACTGCATTGAGTGTATATTCTAGAATTTGTATATTCTAGAAAGAGTTATTGAGAGGTAGGAAAGCAGCCTTATTCGTCCAGAAAATCATTATAATTCAAAGATGCGAAGAGGGCAACTTGCTTACAAGGAAAGCAATTAAAATATTATATAGTTGATTTATAAAGAATTTATGAGATTTCTCTATTTCTTAACGTAAGGATAAGTAAATTGACTAAATTTTAACTATCAATTTAAAGAACAATATAAGTGACACTTAAATGGTCAAACTAAAATAATTTTTATTTTTTATATAAGAAAAGTGTGCAACTAGGAAGTTGATAACGATGTTAATATTAAGGTAAATTATTATTGTTATGTGTACGCTATATATGTATTTATTTATATATGTATACATATATTTTTTTTAAAGTTCGTCTTCCCTCCTGTACATGCATTGATCCGTATGTTCGGCACAGCCCATGTATTTCAACAGTTCGGATCATCCACCTCGTTGTCGTGGATCGAGCTTCAGGTCCACGGCGGTGGCCTCGTCCCGATGGGTCGCACGGATTTCCATCCATGCTTCTCGCCTTTCTAAAAGTAGTTGAGTCATCCGGTTGACTCTATTGGACCACCTTGTTAATGTCCTGATAGGTTTGATGTTGGCCAGCCCGCAAAGGATGGCTTGCCAAGGCTCTTGGTGAAATCTCTCATTCAGATAGTAGCACTCGATTACAGACCGCTGGAGAGTTCGTCCCCAATTTCGTAGGAAAACGGTGACCACGTCACCTCGGTTAATTTGGGTGATGATTCCATGTTGTCAGCGTGATCCTTCGCGGATGGCCATTACTTCGTTCAACTCGATGTTATAGGGAAAGCGATGCAGGAGGTGCCTTTCCTTGCTCATTTTTCTGGACAGCTCCTCGAGGAACTCCTTGAAGTCTTCATGTCCGTTGTCCAATGTCACCCAAAAGAAGCTTGGTGTTTCGACAATTCACATCTTCAATGGTCCGCGGGTCAACAATCGGGTGTTGATACATTTGACTGCCATGGCTAAAAGGAAAAACAGTTGGGTGTCTGCATGCCGTAGCATGCGGTTAAGAATTCCTGGGCTCGTACGAGAACAATGGATGGATAGTAGGGTAGGTTTTTTTTAGCCTTTTAATCTGATAATAATGGTTGGTTGGTTGAAAGGGTTCTTGCGGAGGAATGAAGGGATATGTAAGTTGTGAGTCTACTTTTTTTGTGTATGCGTTCGCGTGATACTGTGAATTAAATTAGGCGTTCGATTTTGCTTGATGGCTGGTCGGAGTCGGGTAGGCCTAGCATCATGCGATCAGAATGCTGGGCGCATCCCATTCGTATAAGAAGCTCTTTTAAGTCGCTTATTTCGTCCTCGGCATTGCGTACAGATTTGAGAGTAATGGCAGCTGCGTCATCAGTAAGTATTCCTAAGATTTGCATATAACCTTCTCGTCCTTCCACTAATATTTTGGTTAAGAGATTAACTCTGTCGGGCCAGAGGATACCGGTCCCTAGGGGTTGAATATAGGCGAGTCCACAAGGGATAGCCTTCCATGAAATGTCGTGGAAGCGGTCTTCAAGTATATAACAATCGAACATGGGCCGCTGGATTGTTCGCCCCCAGTCTCGTAAGAGAATCTTGACTAGATTATGTCTTCCTATTTCTTGGACGATTCCCCGTTGCCATCTTCTACCTTCGCGAATCGCGACCAGTACGCCAGGTCTGATATTATCTGGCTGATAGTGAAGGATATGACTTTTCCGATTCATTCTGAGCTTAGGTTTTCGATAAGCTCTTCGAGATCTTCCCGGCTGTTTTCGAGCTGCACCCAAATAAGCGTTGGGTTTTCTAACCTGAGAACTCGTACCCTTAGTGGTCCACGAGATAATAGCTGGGTGTCGATGCAATTGATTGGCATGGTCTAAAACAATGGGAGAAGTGGCGTTTTTTCAACCACAGGCGGAGAGAAGTCAGGTTCATTAAAATTAAGATGATAGTGAATATTATATATATATATTTTTTATTTATATAGATTATTTATATATATTTCTTCTATTATTTATATATATATTTCTCTCTCCTCCTTTTTTATATATATTTATTATTATTTATTATATTTTTTTTATTCTTTTAATTCAAAGGTGTAGTGGGTTCGCCGGTGGAGTGGGTTCTGGGGCGATGAAAGTAATGGGTAGGTATGTCACGGATTTGTTTTGTTTTCTATGGGAGTTGGTGATTCAGAAGTATCTATTTTGTTTGTGAATCCCCATTTCGGTTGAAAATTTTCATCCAATTCGTTACGTTCAAATAAAATCTGAGCACTCGGGTCGTCGGGTTTCTTAGATTCTCTTTCTTAAATGTAAAAGAAACTGGGTTAATGAGTCCCATATAGCTCCTATTAGATACACAGACCATCCGTACTCAGTGCAATGCATATACGTGTACAAGTGTGTCCAGTATTTGCTTAATGATACTTGCACATAAATATATCCCGAGTAGTCCGGCACTGACGTTGCCAAAAATCAAAAATTTGCCCCAAAATTTTTGCCAGGTAGAAACTGCTATTTTTTTGATAGAGGCTTCGTCAGTAAGATTCGAGATTGAGCCTCCGTTCATTAGAGTTAATCTTCCCATTACTCCTCTTACTACGGTATTGATGACAGACGGTCGCTCAGCAGAGAGCATTATATGGTCCCTCAGTTCGTCTAAGTCGTCTTGTGTATATATATCGCTTGTGGCAAGTGCTCTGGGACTAACGTATTTCCAAGTGGGTTTTGTTAAAGGCTTCACGATAGTAGGCGGCATTGTTTCTACTGGTTTTGGTAAAAATTTATACCATGCACTTTCTAAATAATACATGGGAGGTGCCAGTGCATTACAAATGATCTGTGTTCTTTGTCGTAATAAAATATGAGTTTGCGGTGTTAAGAAATAAGTGGCATTTTCTCGTATTACCGGGAGCTATTCGTAGCATTCTTGAACCTGTGCTATTTTTACCTCGACTGGGACACATTTTATTATATGAATTACTTCGCCTGCTAAAATATTCACTTTTCGATGACTTTACCTTAATACTTTTAGAATAATAAAAGGAATCGGTTAATGTAAAAAACACGAAGAATTAGGTGCAAAAATTTTATTGCATTTTTATTGCAATGGTGGATTTTATTAAATTTCATATTTAAAAATTAATACTAGTAACCGATTCCTTTTATTATTCTACCTTTAAAAGTATTAAGGTAAAGTCATCGAAAAGTGAATATCTTTTGAGATATTTCATATTTTATATTAAAAAGTGTCATGACGAAATTTAAAATATGTCGAAAAGTACTTAAGAAAAGTATACTCAATTATAGTTGAAATTTATTTATTATTAGTGGAAATATTTTGGAAAACTCTCGAAATACGCTACAAGAATGTGCAATAAAAAGTAGGTTCCATTTAAAAAATTGAGGTGACCTTCATGTGACTTTCAAATAATACTTCAAGGTCAAACCAATGGTACCATCTTATAGCCCCCTCAAAACCAAACAACTTTTGTCTGAAACATTGTTCTCTCCCGGACTTGGTTTTTGAGATATTCGACTGGATGGATTAAAATGGTCCACCCTGTATATATATAATATATCTTTAACATAAAAGTGGCTATGGCCGGTATTCATAGTCAGTTCTTATTTCAAGATTGTCTTAAATAATGTCTTAAGATGCTAATACGGCTCTGTGATTAATTTAGAACTACATAAAACTGTACGTAAGATGATCTTAAATATGAGAACTGTCTATGAATACCGGCCTATAACTCGGAAACGACCTATTTCCGGACTTATGTTTATATAATTTTTTTCTCTTCTTTTTGGGTTCCGAATTACTTCCCGAAATGCGACTGCGGGCGATTTTCCACCCTGTGTGTGTGTGTGTGCGCGCGCGCTGTGTTTTTTTGTAGTTAAATGAATTAATTATTTAATGATTAATTAATGATAATTAAATGCTAGTTAAATATTAGTTATTATTGTATTCATTTAAAGTAATCGCCACACACATAGGGAGCATCGAAGCGTAAATCGATATATCGCGATTTACAGAATAATGTAGTAGTGTTCCATGCGTAAGACTATCTGGGTATGTTTTGTGTATTCATTGGTGGTAGCGCCTCCCTACGTTTTATATTATGTTCAAGGATTCGCGTTCGGTCGTTACTCGAGGCAACACGTATCGTGAGTAAGTGGTCGCTTAACCTACGCAAAGCAGTTTATTTCCACGCGGTTTATCCGCGTCGTATATTTTGTGAGGGTCGTTCGGTGGACCCTTTGCTTGTGCGGACATTTATCATCCTGTTGGAGCTTCGAGTCGCGGATCTCTGATTTTCTCGCCGATGAGCGAGGCCTCGGCCTCGGCTCTCCCGGGTGCCGCGGATGATGCGGAGAGCGGATCTTCGCCTCCCTTCTCTCTTCTCCCGACTGCTTCTCTTCATATTCAATCTTCCCTATCTTCTCCTAATTTGAGCGCAGGGACTGTAAAGACTCTCAGATCTCTGCATGTTGACAAGGGCCGTTTCGAGGCCTTCGAAACATCTATTCTTTCGGATCTCAATGCGGATTTAACTTCTAATGCGTATGATGGTGATGCGGGGAAAACGTTGCTTCTGCTCCGTTCCCCTGAGTGTGGTGTTGACGACACGCTACGTGTGGATGCTACGACAACGGATTCGATGGAAACGGAAACCACAACAAGGAAGAGAACTGCCGATTCAGGAGCTAGATCTGAGGTACAGAGCAATCCAAAAAAGCTACACAGACGAAAGGTGAGTCCGTGCGCGATGACATCATCCATGAGCATGGCTATACAAATTAACACAAACATTAAAGCTGACTGTTTGGACACAACGAAAAATTCCACAATATCCGCTTTGCCGGGAGACAAACAAGTTCAAGGCTCGGCATACTCAACAAACAAAAACACATACGAGAAAAATACACCTCGCTTGATAGTGCTCCTTACATAATATACATTTATTCTATTGACACAGACAAATTAATCCATCCTTTACATGCTAGCAGACTGGTCACTAAACATGTCCGCAACGACAAGGACATCGTCGAGATGAAGAAGCTGGGCAGGGCTAAAATTATGGCCGAATTTAGGACGGCAGCAGCGGCGAACAGCTTGATAGAATCCATGGCGTTGGAAGCTCATAATTTTCGCGTTTTCGTACCGGCGTACAGAATCAGCCGTTCCGGCATCATTAGATTCCGCAGGAGATCGACGTGGATTCCATTATCGAGGGATTAACTTCTCCTTCTCCGGTGATCGAGGCGAGACGACTTCCTCGTCGGATTAGAGTGGATGGTGCTGTCCAGAACTCCCCCTCATTTTCGATCCTGATCAGGTTTGCGGGACAGTCGCTCCCCAAGTCGGTTTATCTTTTTAAGATTAGATATGACGTATCGGTATATATTCCGAGAACAAAAATTTGTTATAATTGTTACCGCGTAGGACATATCAGCGTAGCATGTAAGAGCAAAGCTAGATGTCTTTACTGCGGGGGAGATAGACTCTAATGCTGAACCCTGTTCTACGAGAGATCTCGCCCCTTCATGCATTAACAGTGGAGGACAACACGTCGCGATTTTGGCTGACTGCCCTATTGTGACTAGCCATAAGATGGTCTCGGCTCTTGCATCGATTGAAAATATTCCTCTCTCGGAGGCCCGAAAAAGACTGGCGAGGGGAGCGCCACTGCTAGTTCTGATTTAAGGCTGGATTTTTCCGGTTATCCATTGCTCAGAGAGGCTGATAATTTAAGGGCTCCGGATGGGCACCCAGCTCAGCTCTCTAATATATCAAATAAATTCACCCACTAGAACCACTTCTCGACTTTGGTGGACACGGCAGAGTCCCCCTCCTTTTCCAGCCCGTCATACGCCCGGTTGATTCGTGCTCGTGCTCCCCCTCCGCTAAACGATGGGGTCTCACATTCTTGGCGTATGGAGCACAGGGAAGAACTTGGATTGCGTACTCGCCGCCCCCGGGAAGATCGCGGGACGAGGGGCTCCGGCGGTGGGAGGTCGGGTCCCTCCCCTTCCCGGGGGGCTAGGGCTGCCCTCGGGGGACACTTATGACAGCGGCGAGCGATCGGCTCGCTCGCCTAGTAATGGCGTTGCTTTCTCCTGTTCGCCTCTCAATTCAATCGGGGACCCATCCCGCGGCGGCGCTCCGACACGGCTGTCTGGATTCTGCGACGATCTTCTGTCTTTTCTATCCGAAAAAATCGTTCCTTTGCTTTTGCGAGGGGATATGAAGGCTATTGTTGATTGCATCGATTTTGCAAAGAATTACATTTTGAATCACGATTTTCTTAAACTGATTGCTCGTGCCGCATTTAATAACGACAGTGGTGACCCTCATGTGACCGATCCGCGGTTCTCCGCGGACTTCATTCCAAATGATGCATCAGTACACTAAACGTTCGCATTCCAAAGGGGCAAGCACCAGCATCCTACAATGGAATTGTCAGGGCGCGCGTGGCAAGCTTCCGGTTCTGCAGGCGGTGGCGGGCGAATATGATATAGTTTGCTTACAGGAAACTTTACTTTTCGAACACTCAATCTTTCATGTAAGCGGGTTCAATATACTTCGAAAAGATATCACTGGCCCATATAGGCGTGGGATCTCCATCCTTGTCAAAAATGATCTTACTTACTCGGAGGTCAATTTGGATGAACACATCCGACCTCACAGCTCAATTGAATTGCAAGGCATTATCATTCATACAGACTCACTCCCTATGCTACTTCTTAATGTATACAGACATCCATCAACGGTCACGCCATACGCGTTCTTCGAGAATCTATTTAACTTTGCTTCTAATTTTCAGCAGTATATCAATGTCGGTGATTTCAACGAGCACCATTTTTGCTGGCACAGCTCTTGCGAGGACCGCGCCGGCGTGGCTGTCGTTCGAATCATCGACCACTTTAATATTAACATTTTGAACGATGAAGTTCCCACGCTTATTTCCAGGCCTAACCAGAACTGCTCGTTTCTGGATCTATCTTTGGTCAGCTGTCGGCTCGCTCCGTCTTGCACCGCCTGCACTATGGAGGACAGTCTGGGCAGTGATCACTTCCCCGTACACACTCTCATCGGGGAGGGCGGGGCCCGCAGGGGGAAGTTTGTATACAGGCTTCACCTGTCAATAGAGCAGCTTTGCAGTTCCGCCTCCGCCTGCTTAACTGATCTTCCGGTCATCGAGGAAAGGTCCGCGGGCCTAGAATCTTACGACAAATTTATTAAGTCAATCAATAGTAAAATTGACAATATTATCCCAGAGAATACTAGACATCCCAGAACCATATCTTACAGTAATAAATGCGACGCTCCTCCTTGGTGGGATGCCACCTGCCAGGCGGCCATCGCATCCAGGAAGACTGCTCTGAATGAGTATAAAAAATCTCCCTTTACACAAACTTTACACAACCTTAAGGTCTACAGAGAAGAGTCTAAAATATTATTAAGTCGTAAGTCCTTGAAACAGCGGAAGAGGCGGAGCTGGAAGAATCTCTGTGATTCTTTCCATTTTAACACCCCCATTACTAAGCTTTAGTCGCTAATCAAGAGCTTTAAAAACAGAAAGCTTGCTGTAAGAAAGGAAATCTCGGATTTTTCCCTGCATGAAAGAGTGTGCGGGGAGATGATCTCAAAAGTTTACCCCCCCCCCGTCGTGCTTATCGGCCCCGAACTGTGATATAGGTTCGTTTCGGGAAGACGATGCCAACTGTACCGTCGTCCTGAACGGCGCTTTGGACTCTCCCTTCTCCAAGGACGAGGTCGGGACTGCTATCCTCAATGCCAAAAAGAACTCGGCCCCCGGCCTGGATCAGCTGGATAACCGGATTATTTCGGCCCTCCCGGAATCCTACATAGTCGCCTTAACGGAGATATTCAACCTGCTGTTCTCGCAGGGAGTCTTTCCCGAGGAGTGGCGTCGTTCCTTGATTATTCTGATCCCTAAACCGAGTGGAGATGGTGTGCGCCCGATATCGCTTTTATCTTGTTTTCTAAAAACTATGGAGAGAGTCATGTATAACAGACTGATGTGGCATGTGGAGTCGGAGTGCTTTCTCCTCGATTTCCAATTTGGTTTCCGATGTGGCAGATCATGCATCGATAATATTGTGAGTCTCGTAAGTTTTATCCACGCTAGCTTCGCGCTGGGGGAGGTTGTTGTCTGCGCTTTTATTGACATCCGCGGCGTTTTCGATAATGTTATCCCTTCAATCCTCATCCAGGATTTGAAGGAAATCGGCGTCCCCCCACAAATTAGGAAATTCATCTCTAACCTTACCTTAGAAAGAGAGGTGCATTTTGTGGTGGATGGTCGCCTAAGGGGCCTTTTTATTGCACACAAGGGTACCCCTCAGGGTTCCATCCTCAGCCCCCTCTTATTTAATATATATTTGAGGGGCATCATGAGCAGTCTGGACGCAGACTCGAATATATTGCTATATGCAGACGATATTGTTATTTTCGTTGCATTAAAGAACTTAAGGTTGGCTTCTGAGAGTGTTCAGCGTTCGATCGACGGCATTTCTGAGGAGTGGCACTCACTTAGACACAGTACAGATGGACACGGTACAAATGGACACGTTGCAAATAGACACGATATTTTGTACACGGTTCAAATGGA
>VBVR01006189.1:0-10701 GCA_011638315.1 Tetramorium parvispinum
ATATAAAATACAAATAATAATTATTAGATATATTGATGAATGTAACAAATACGATCTCAATTCTTATTTTGATCCGATTCGCCTCGGTCTACCCTATTATACTTTTATAGCAATATAAAATATGTAATATCATAAAAGTTTTAGATGATTTCATTGATAATGCGATCAATTTGATATTAGTTTTGAAAATATGTCGACAGACACAGAATTATTATCGCGCGAAAATGTGCGATTGAAAAACTATAAATTATTAAGTGGGCAGTCTAAAAATAATAAATCTTGGCTTTAATTTCTTTTTCACGATGACTACTTGAAGCTATTACAATGAAAACAAGAAATCATTTACATTGCGTCTAGAATTGGTGTAACTATTAATTATCAGTGTTAAGTATGCGATAATCTTTTTAATAAATTAAGAAATGAGCATTTTACCGTACGAGAAATTGCAAGAACTAATTAAGATTACTTTATTTATATAACTACATAGAAACACGTAAGAAAAGTGATGTTTTATTTAAAGAAAAAAAAAAAGAAATAACGTTTATTTATCGTTTATTTATCGTTAGAATTACACTTTGCATATGAATAACTTTCATCACAAAGTTTTTTGGCCGACATGCGTCGACTCGATAAAAGAGCATTCGGACACAATCAAGTGCCCGCCGTGGACACGGCGGCCTTTCTGCGTCTGGCGGCATTAATGGCGAGGCCACTTGGAGCAGAGATAGAATCTTTGCTACCTCTCGCTCTCCCGCCCACCTTTAGTAATGTGCGTGACAGCGGGCCGGCTCACGCATGCAGGCACGCACGCACGTTTGCACGCACGCACGAGTCGCACGGCAAGGCTGGAAATTAACGCCGGAAATCCCTCACGCCAGGTATCCTCTTTATAATACAGAATGCCGGCACGGTTGTGTTTGATCCTTCCGCGCGAAGGAGCGATTTCGCGCGATTTATTTAGAATTCGCGATGAAAATAAAAGTGCACACGCGGGCGCGCGCGCGCATGTGATTTGTCGTAATTGAAGCGACGGCTATCGCGAACGTGTAACATAATGTATCGCGTACACGCATACACGCTCCCGGTGTGGCGTGAGGTATTAATTATGTCATGATTCCTATATTCCTCTCGCCCGCAGCTCGCAATTAGAAAACGTTGCGCAAGCTCTGCGCTCGCGCCGATTGCGCAACGCGGAACACAGTTCCGCTGCGCGAAGTCAGTATTCGACATGCCTGATTCTCGCGCGAGACGAAACGTATCAAAATTTCGGCGACCATCGCCGAGTATCGTCGGCGTGAAACCGACGTATTGGCGGAAGATATTAAAGTCGAGATAGTGAAGACCTAGTTTAGCTAAGCGGTCGATTAAGTTTGATCCGATTTGCGCTTCTCGCACGAGACGATCGATCGATCGTTCTGCTCGCCCAGTCCATTAGCGTGGACTTAATCTGCTATTCAATTTTCTGACGACAATATAAAAATGCTATAGAGACAGATAGATAGATGAGTTTAATTATATCCTGGGACAGATATCCTGCAGGCATATATGATGTAGCATTATCAAATGACGTAATGACATGAGCACCTAGAATTAGCACAAATAGTGTACTCTCTTTGTAATTTCTTAATAATATATTTTCATTTCTAAGCCAGCAGCGTGCCACACTTTGCTACATCCTATAATGTAAAATGTAGCTATAAAATATTCAAATCTTAGTACATATTATTATATATGTATATCTAAAAATGCAGAAAGTAATAGATTTCCCTAAAAAATTATTTATAATACGATATTGAACACTTTGTGGAATTCTATATTTTTTTCTCTGTTCAAATGATATATTACGCCCTGATGATAAAAGCGTATTATTATGATTCATAATATTTCGTACCTTCTAATCGATTATCACCCAGCTCTTCTTTCGTGAGATTACAGATTTTTTTTACGCGGTCTTTAATCTTTCGAAATCGAAGGAAATAAGCAAGTTGCGAGAGTACCGAGTACATTTGTAAGAGTCGTAGCCGAGCAGCAGTGGTCATTAAAACAGGTGACCGTGAAGTAATCACGCGATGTCATCGAACTCTGTGATTATTCTGAGATAAACCGACGGATTTCATGCGTCTCGAGAAGGGTACAAATTGACGCGTCTTACCTTATGGCCCACGGTTTTATATTTAAGGAACTAATGACTTCCTCTCACGGAGGAGAATGGCTTTCTCTTTTTTTCATTCTCTCTTTTGCGAGATACGCTATTCTCGAAAATTCAATTAAAAGATCAAAAAGTTAAATCCAGTCCGGTATTTATTCATTTTACTTGTCATCAAACAGAAAAGCTTTGGACTTGCTTAATAATTCTGGTCACAAATTGTTTTGTTTTTTTCCTTCGTCTACGAATAGCCACAAGAAGTACTTTTATTTTTATCTTATTTCTGAACATCATGATCATACGTATAGAGTTATAGAGTATGAAAGTAATTTATAAAATATAGGCGTACAAAATTTTTCCTTTTAATAATACTCATCGATCAAACTATTATTCCGAATCATAATCACAACGCAAAATAATAAAAATTATCAATGAGCAATTTTTTATTATTGTGATAAAAGTTTAAAGTTTGATATAGAAGAGAATTAGCATATTAATATAAAAATAATAAGTGAAGTGTTTTCGGAATAAACATGTTGAAAGTTTAAATATTTATGCTTATCTCTCTCAGTAAAAATATTGAGTAATACAACGTACAATATCATTTCCGTATTGAAATTTTAAGTGCGGAGACTTGTACTTTCCATCTACAACAAAAACTTCTTTGAAACAAAGTTGCAAAACAATGTATATAATTAAGAAACAATATTGGTGCGTAATAAGAATTTATTTGGAAAAAAAAAACATTAAAGAAAACGGTATTAACGATTGAACGCGAAAAAGGCATTCGTTCTCGAGGACTTGATTTACGTGGGATCGGAGTCATGCGGGCAGCGAAGCTCACTGGCGGTTGCCGAGAAACCCGCACCACCGTCGTGTAAACACGTACCGAGCTTAGGTGTAATGCACACGTCGCCCAGAAACACACGCACCAGCCCGGTCGGATACGTGCTCTCCTCTCAGAACGGTATGCTCGAGGGAAAATCGCGAGGGAGATTTTACGACGGTCGCTTCTTATGCGCGAACTTTCATCCAGCGCGTCCTATAAAATGCTATCATTCGCACGCGCATCTCGCACGCATGACTCGATGCAGGGAACATGACGTTTTTACATCGCGCTCGTGGTTAATTACAGCGTTCTTTAATGTCGCGCTTAAATTAAGAGTCGTACTCGTTTGAAAGGCGTTCAGTTCTGTACGTTCATCGTGAACTGCGTATTAGAAATTTAAATTTAACTGGTTATTGGCATTTATTTATTGGATATAATCAGCTATTGTGATAAATGATATAAAATATTTTCACTATAAAACCGAGAAACGAAAGATCTCACTAAAATTATTCAATGTTAATTCAATTATTAAATATAACGGCTGCAGTGTAAAATGAAATCTATTATCAAAGTATACTGGATAAATGTAAAAGTATTACTCGTATGAAACGCGTGCTTTTATTTCAATATCAGTATTTTTATTCGTCACTATTTTTCTGATGATATCAATACTAGCTAAAGTATCAGTGTCAACAATACCAATATCTATAGTAAAGTATCAATACTTAAATAGTACTGGAGGTAAGCAAGTTCGTGCGTTTCTTTCTCTCGCGTGTCGTGACTGCGATTGCATGCGAACGTACACCCCGGCATGCACACGTACATACACACACATACGCATATATGCGCTCGATCAACCGTATTTGCCGCTGAGGCCAGATATACCTAGGGAATCGAGATTTTATAACGTCGAAACGATCGTCATATCATGCTTTCCGAGGACTTTTTGAATTTCTGCAACGTAGAACGTTAATTTAGTTATTGTATATACGGAATGCTGAAAAACTTTAAATTTACCGTACAAAGTTCTGCATTGTTGCGCACAATCTAATTTCTGTCACGCAGAAATTATAATCTCGCGACTAGTTGCACTATGATCTACCGCATGAATCATCGATAGGCGTCTCACGTGTCGGAAATTACGGCACGTAAACTGTATCGCCGCTTGACGCAACGTAGATTCGCAAATTACGTCCAATCGGTCGCGGATCTAGATTCGTCCCGAGAGATTTTTCCGCGCGCGTAACTCTCGACGCGCACAATCCCGAGTGCGCGCAATTCTGCGGTGTGACGGGCGGCGCCACGCAGCAGTCACGCATTATGCCGCATCTTGACCACCCTCGCGACCGTCATTATCCCGAGGATAGAGAAAGAAAGAGAGAGAGAGAGAGAGAGAGAGAGGAGACTCGCGCGATGGCAAGGGCGAGAGTTAGCCCGCCGCCGGGATAATGACAGTCCAACAGACGGACGGTGTGCTCTGGTGACTGAGAAGCAACGGCGGCTTGGTTATTAAACTTATTCTACGCGGTATATAACTCGCAGTGAGTCCAGAAGAGGCAATGCTCGCGCGAGTGCTGTACGCGGACGGTCATGATGTTTCAGAATTAGTCAACGAAATACCTCTAATTACTTGGCGCCGCGGCTGCGACAGCAAAGCGCTCTCCATTATGCATTTAATTGCGACATCGCACTTCGGAAGCGCGCGAATAGAAATGTCGATCGACTCGTTTATATGTATCTATGGACACCGCACGCATTTACTCGAGTATATGGGTTATAAGTCTCAGGGGGGTTTACATCGTCGCATTATTCGCGTAGAAAGCAGTTGATCGACTGGCAATATAAAATATACTATTTCTGTATATTTCAAAGTAATATAATGTTACAATATCGATTCGATTAACTGCGATAAAGATAAGATTTCTTATGCATCTAATATTTTTCAATTTAATGGAAAGATTGAAAAAAATAAAGTTTGTAATTTTTCATTTTAAAGAATTTTTTTTATTGAAAAGAATTCTGAAAATATAGGATATATATGAATAATTAAATTTATCGTCGAAGACATGTAGATATCGATACTTTACGAGAAGTAAAACTAGATAACTTCAATACAAATTCAATAAAAATATGAACAACAGTCAGATTGTACTTTTCATTGTGATCTTAAAGACCAGTCTTTCAAGAATTAAAATGAGCCTTACAAAATTATAGATTTAGTCCGCTCTCTCTTCGTGAATTTTTCAATTGTCGAATAATCGCGGGATCACTGGAGCGGCGACAGCGACGGAATACACTCTTCGCGTTGCGCTCTCACGATCTCCCGTTCTCTCGCGGAGCGTTTACTCCGACCAGTAGTCGGGAAAAACTCATGTTATTAAGCCGCGGCAAAAGTCCTGCGTCCCTCGTCCTTTTTCCCTCCCTCGGTCGGCCGGTCGGCCTCCTCCACGTCCACAGCGAAGCTCGCAAGATTAGTTCATTACCCGGCACGGCGTGTCTTCTGTTTTTGCACGCCGTAGAAATAGATTTGTTGCAAGATCGGTGGCGCGGCCGCGCCGCCACCGCGCGTCGCGTTCTTCTTGTATACGCGCGGGCGCGTATGTAAAAGCGAATTTACACGCTTCACCCTTGATGATCATGAACCGGATGGATCGTCCACGCGGTAGAAGCGAACGAATGAGCAAGTTTCTTTTTTAAATCTGCATCGATAATAAATTCAAACGAATTTAGAAATTTGGCGTTTTTCTTGCAAAACTTTGTCATTTTCAAAGTTTTCAATTTATTTTTGTTATTATCTATTAATAATACGAAATAAAATCTAAATATGTGAGACGTATTTCAGACGTAAGGATGAACAGTTCTAAAGAATGCACTCGATGTACGATGTTTTTTTTTTCATTTTTTCATTGGTGAAAGTTGTGTAAGGCACGAATGTAGAAAATCGCCTAATAACACTGTTTATAACACTACGAAACGAGCTATTTAAAAGGGAGAGGAGTGAAATGCTTTTAGGGTGTGTACTAACATCTTTCTCATTATCCCCGTATCTACGGTATCTTGTATTTAATGCGTGCTTTACACGATCGTGTCGATTTCGATTTGGTACGATGGCGGCACGGGGTTACACTTGGCGCGTTCGGCACAAATCGACACAAACACGGGGCCATTATGTGCCGACGAAACTGACACCGCGCACCGGCTCTCTCGGCGTTAAATTGTAACACGGTTATCAGCCGGAACGTTCGACGTGGCCCGCGCGCATTCCCACGGGGTGGATGCCGAGAGGGCGGCAATGCTGGTGTGGCGGCATTTTTGTTGGCCGCGTATCATTATCGATTCATTTTTATCCACGGTGAGCAGCGACCGCGTTTATAGGTATGTGTATATATGTATATGTGTGTATGTGTGAGCGCGCGTATATGTGCGGTACGTCGCTCTTTACACGAACAGGAAGTCCGAGGCTATTACACGGTACGGCACGGATAAAGCGGGCCTCGCGCTCTCGCGTATCTCGCTAGCTCTTTAAAGCATATATAATATCGCTCGCCGTCGTCCGCCGATACAGCGCGCCTACCCGCGATTAGAGCTTTTTTTGCGATAATGCGTTTCATAATGGGATCCAAAGAGAAAAAAAGAGAAGCGAGAAAAGAGAGAGAGAGAGAGAGAGTCGCGATGCTCGCCTAGAAATTACGTGCGTCCATAGCAAAATGTCATAACATTGTAATAATTAGTTTAATCGCATTAATCGGTCGTAACTCAATGCTGTTCGTGCGCGAGAGCCATATTATAAACGTGTTATTTGATCGACTTTAGTCGCTTATCAGTCAATATTTGCATTATATAATTAGAGGAGATCCGTATATTATATAAACTAATCATTAATTAAGATTAACAATTTAGAAACTTACTATTTCTCCACAGAGCTTTTTTTTAAAAAACCTATATGAATTAATAATCAATCTACTCAATATTGCTAAAAAAAAATGTATAAATGAAAAAAACCGTAATGAATAGGATATTCTATACTCTATACTATTTGAAAATGTTTTGAACTCGCCGTTATCTATATACCTGGCATTACCGGAGTGCCAGCTCACGTCCGCACGTTGTTTCATACACGAAATTACATTAAACCAGCGCTAACTAATTCACCCGTGGGAGGGAAGGGAAGTCCGTTTCTTTCAGGACGATAACCGCCGGACACGGGGCGGCAGTGTATTTAATACAAAACGACTTTATGAGAGATCCGGAGGTGGGGCGCCGTTGAAACGGAGCGCTAACGGCGAAAACGCGAGCAATTAACACTCCCAAGCAAAATTTATCTGTCGACCTTCGACCGGAAGTCGTGGCGCTAACTTGCATAGCAACTGGTTAACTATGAGATTCTCGACAAAGTCGTCGTAGCAGTTTTCGCATCGCGCTAACTATGATGCGTATGTGCGTATGTGTGACTACGGAGTGCCAGGTCTTTATAAACTTGCAAAAAGTTGGCTACAAGCTTTACAAGCAGCATTTGATATTCATCTCAAACGGACGAACGGTACACCGTTTTATACACGCAGCATTTATTTATCGTTCTTATAGACTTCTTCAATAAAGCTTTACGCGCGACAGGAACTGTTGAAAGGTACTACCATGCCATGTACCGTGAGAGAAAGAGAGAGCTGAAAGGAAAATGAGAGCGATTGCTACGGCAATATGTCTATTTGCGGTGCTAAGTATGCCTCCTGTCCTTGATTAATTCAGAACGAAAAGCAGATGTGATCGATGTAGTTGAGAGGTGAGAGGAAGTAGGGTAAAATGATAATATTGCATTATATTACGAGGTATCGCATCCTCAGATATTTATTGAAAGACTTTCTTAATTTAGGGAAAATGCTGATGAAAATTGAATATATTACTGTATATGTTAGAAGAAGAAAGAGAAAGTTAAAAAGTAGTATCATATATACAAGAAATCATATTCTCATTGTTTTTAAAATATTTTAAATCGTAATGCCGAAAGTATAAAAGTTTTTCTTCTTAGATCAAAGTTGCTTGTATAGCCGCGTGTTATTGACATTTTATGTTACATGATACAACAGAAAGTAAGGTTAATCTAGCGGTACCATCTAATCTAGATTTCCCAGAGTCGACTGTGTGAAGTCAAAGGCCAAGTAGCGTGGAGATACAAAAAGAGCGATGCGAATACCGGGAGAAGAGAGGATCGGGCTTTTAGTTGTATGTACGACTACTTTGCCTCTGATTAATTTTGCGCGAATGCATGAGTAACAATCCGGCCTTACTACTTGTCAGTCAGTCAGTAGCGGTAGTCGTGTTGTCTAAGTACATATACGCGGGAATACTATAGAAGACATACTTGCCCGTGATCTTAACGTACTAAAAATATGGTATTCGTAAACAAATATGCAATAATTCATTGCATGAAACTAGATCGAAAATTTATTTTTGCCTTATTCCAAAGCGATTTCGGTTTAAATCTGCGATATCTCTGAAATCGCTTTTAGTATTTTTAAAAATCAGTATTTAAATATATAAATTTATACAACATTGAAGAATAGAGAATATTTTTATATACTGTGTATTCGGTATTATTAATATTAATGCAGAGTTTAAAATATTGTATTTATATTGTTCATCGCGCGTACAAATATCTTTGATGATATATACATGAATACAAGCATCGCTTTTCTTAGCATAGCCATCTACCGTACTTGTAACATGTCGAGACAGTGTAAGACAAAACGAATGGAGGCAAGAGAGGAAGGGCACGCGCAACGATGCAGATATACGCGGCATGTTTAAAGCCGGACGCACACCTCTACTTTACTGTTGATTAATTTTGCGTGAGCGCGTGAGTAACAGGGCGGCGAGTTACAACCCGTTCGACAAGCCAAAGCGGTCGTCGCGCGTCGGTTAGGCTCTCTCTGTACACATCGGGATGACTTATCTTCAACTCCTTCGCCTCCTTTCAGTCGGCGGTACTTTAATTCTTCATCTTTCTTCATCATGTATATCTTTCATTTGAATTCACGTATTAATATGAATAATACATAGAAATTTCTCCATTTCTGACAATCTGATCTCTTCTATTACATACTTATAGAAATAGTAAAAGATTTTTAGAACATTCTGTAGCCGAGATCTGTGAAGTTGGTATCCCGAAATGCAAAGTTTGCAAAATTGATATGTCATTTAATTGTCTACATTTGTTCATAAGTAATTGTTTTTCTTGGATCTTGCAAAAAAAGATTTAAAAATAAACAAAATATCAACATCAGTATTCTCAAGTGGGTCTTTTTTTAATTATATAAATTATATGCATTAAAATAATCAAATATCTTTTTTTAGGGAATCTTATATACATATATGATATAAAGTTAAGTGAAATACATAATTTATTAAGTCAATTTTCTCGTGTTTGCATCTCGGAACATTTTCGTAATTATCACACACTTATCGGAGGGAAGACTAAATATTACATATTCCAAATGCAAATGGTTACGATTAGAATGTGGTCTGTTCGTCGTCGTGGTGATGTCTTGAAAGCAGAAATACGTCTCGCATTGCACTTTTTATTCTCCATTCGCTTTATTTCGCCTCGTCGGAAGTTGTTTTATTTGCGTTCTTCTTTCCATCACGAGCAAAGTTGATTGATCGCCAACGCGATTATCACTCTAAAAACGACGCGCCATGTTGGAACTGAGTCAAGAAAATATGCTAAATTGGTACGCGATAGTGGAAAAAAGTATGAACGGTCTGTTTTGTAGAGCGACACTCTCGTTATTCGATGCACATGCAGGCATGTTAATCATGCACAACGCGTTTAATTTCGACTGCAACGCATAACACTAGCTTTTGATCAAAATTCATGAGGAACAAATAATTGGTATAGTCGATAATTAAACCCTATATTCATGAAGACCTTTTCACGTTTTATGGCTATCTTATTATTCCGTATTAATGAATTTATACGCATTAACATTTCGTTATATTTCAAAAGATTTTGTAAATTGATTTAACACAAATTTCTTTGTTAAAAAATTGAATTTAGAACTTATTTCAAATTTCTATTTATATGATCTTATTTTCAATTAATTCAAAAATAGTTTCTTTATTCATTAAAATGTTTACAGTTAACGTTCAGGTAAACAATAAAAATTGTGAAACTTGATAAATTTTTTATATGCCACTTTCGAGTTAACAGTGAAACGACACAAAATAGTGAAGCACGATTACTGCCGCAGACGATAATGCATAAATAATCGAAGTATATAGATAGATGATAATTTCATATTCGCATCTGTCCAGTCTTTGCACGGTAGCGTACTAATTTCCATCTGTTTTCGAAGAAAAGTTTTTATAGATCGGCACTTCAACTTTAGATTGAGGGTTCTTTACGCTAGTACAAAGTGTAGCGAAATGGTGTTTAACCTTTTGAAATTTAACAGCTGCGTTTCACGAACGAATGGCAATAGTATAATGCAGATCGCGACTGTAAAAGCGAGCCCACGCATGTTTCTGCAAAGAACGATCGTTGTGCGCGCCTACAAAATGCTAAAAGAGATTGATCGATAACGAAATCCTTTCGAAGAAGGTATAAAGATGTGAATCTTAGACTGTGTACTGCCAAATCGCGTGTTACGTTGATTTTTTATGACATCTACTATTTTCCAATATAAAAGAGATAGACATCAAACATCGGTAAGAGTCAACGATGTAGAAT
>VBVR01006191.1:0-10699 GCA_011638315.1 Tetramorium parvispinum
ATATTAAGTAAATATATCATTGGTAGTATATAAATAAATATTTTTTTGGATCTAAATATTTTTTTCTCAATGTACGTTTTCTGATATTTAATTTTTCTTTTGATATCACAGTTTATTTTTTTATTTATAATATGCTGTCATAAAGAAATTATTGGATAATCGCAGTTTCGGATGATTGAATTTATGCAAAGATCTCTCCATATATCGATTTTTACATATCGAATTTATCCTAAATGTGATGAGATGTATTTTACAATCTTCTTCTTCTTATTGTTGATTTTCTCTTGCTACGTTACCCTTTCGTTTATGAAAAGAGGGTCGCGCGAGGTGTAAATTAATAAACGTTATAATTCATGCACGAATTTTCATATCTAATGAGAGAACGCCGCGTCATCCCGCGCCATATGCGCGTCTTCGCAGGCAGTCTCGGTTCGACTTGCACGTACACGGGCTCGTAGAAGCGATAAAAATCGCTTTGTAACGCAACTCTATCTATCACGCGATTCCGTCGACCGACGTTCTCCGCATGACGAAAAATCTTGTTTTCGTAGCGAGGAAAATCGCAGCGTAAGCGAACGTCGATTTGTACCGTCGTCAATGCTCTTGCGCTTAATAGAAGGCGTTTTAAAGAAAGTACTGTCAAAAGTATAAGAACCAACTAGATTAACCACTTTCAGTGATATTATTTCCATGTATAATCTGAGTAATTATCGCAATTATCGTATACTCTGTAATTCTTTATTATTTCCGAGAATCTCTCAAGGTTCTGTTGTTGATCAATAGATCCTGCAGAACAATATGTGTGTATGTGAATTAAATCGTAAATATGTTAAATAATTTTTTTATTCTCATATGCGCGTCGAAACTGTTCGTATTCAATTTCTTCGTAAGATCGTTCGTTGTTTTTAATAATTGAGGGACAGAGATGGAATGGAGCGCGATAAAAGTGCGCGTTGCATCGTTGCAGCGACGCGAAGAGAAAAGAATAGAAAAGGGAAACGGCAGACTGCTTCACGAAGACCAGGCTCTCGACGATACCTTCGGTCCTCTCGGTTGTTAATCGTTGGTTGCACCCTTTCAACTCCGACTGCGCTCCTTTCCCGTGGAGCGTTTTCTCGCGCTTACGCCCTGCACTCGTCCATTAGCCTCGTCTTGTCGACGAGGACATATCTGCGTCGTATCGTCAACATCCTCGCATCCGTAAATCGATTTCCGCCCTCGATCCGCGGAGAGCTGTCACGTGCATGTATACACGCGCATGTGTCCGGGTGTGTCTGGGATAACGAGCGTGGGTTGGCGTGAAGAGCAAGCGAGCGACAACTGGTGCCCCTGTTTGGCGTCTTTCGCTGGTACGGAAGCGAACGCGCGCGAAAACTTCCGCTCGGCTCATCTTGTTCATTGCGATTCTTCGACACGTCGATTTCATGCATGGTCGACCTATATTCATTCACAGCGGGCTAATTGCGAATCGACGCAGAAGAGACGTGGATCCTTCCACAATGGATAAACTTAGCAAGCGCTAAGTAGCAATAATAATTATATTTTATTTCTTACTGACAACGACTGTGCTCGAATAAGTTGAAATTTGAATTTTTAAGCGTTATTATATTACTTACTTAAACTTATCGCATGTTAGAATATAATGTATTAATTTGCTGCATTTATTGTGCAGTTAGCCTTACGGAAATTTCAGCATTCATTTTCTGCCCTTTTTTGTATCTTCCCGATAGTCCCCTTCGTCGCGCATGATTTTATTTTCGCGACTTCTTCAGCTTTTTCGGCTCAGCATCGTATTCTCCGGCCAGCGACACTCGACTCGACTCGACTCAATTCGACTGGTAGCAGGGTGCTTTCTGTGACATTCGGTAGAGATGTTGGCAGACCGAGGGCGATTTGTAGGAAAGGAATGCGAGACGACAGAGGTCTATACGTTCGCGCTCAGGCAAAGAGCAGGTCATCGTAAATGCAAAATCGGTGTATAGGTGTGTGTACATGTGTCCGTGTATTTGTGCGGATGTACGTGCGCACATATATATGGTCGCCTTGCTCGAGCCAAGCCCGAGGGGGTTTACGAACACAATAGTTTGAAATATTCGAGCGTCCTGGCAAGAAGTTGCCCTCGCGCCGGTAATTAACGAGTTAAAGTTCGGCGTCGCGACGCTATCTCACTCTCTCGCTTTCTCTCGTTCGTGTCTCGCATCGTGGCGTCCTCGTCGTCCGCTGTAAGACTCCCGGGCACCCATTAGCCAAGTGCCACGCTACGGAGAACTCTCCTTTTGGCCGCCAAGAAAACCGAGCGTCACCCCTTTTGCCCCGCCACGTCCTGGAAAATTATATCGCTATCCTTTGGCTGAGCTTTGGCAGTTGTTCGCGTTTGCTTTTATTTTTGTCATCGGACTGGCTAATGTCTCTCACGTTTCTAAGGCCTATACTCGTTTATCATTCTATCTCACGTAATATTCAATTGTTATTAGGGACACTTTCTAACATCCTGAAAAATTTGTTCTAAAGATAAATATTTTGGTTTTGAATATCTGTATATATTGAAATATAAGAGAATTGAAGGTATTAAAATATTTTTATCTATAATTTGTTTTATATACGTTATATTAATACATATAAGACTAAATGGTGTATGATAATATAGTGTCTACATATGAATTGTTTGTTTGCACACAAATTATGTAGACGTGGTGTAATCTATACAGATAGTTCTCGTTGAGAAGCTGAAGCATCCCCTTTGTTTTCAAACTAAGGCTTTTGCTCAAATAGATTGAACTTAATTCAGAATTGCCCCTTGCACAAATTTAACCACGAAAATAATTACATGTAACTTAGCGATGAAAATATGAGTTTGTCTGACATTTTGTCTGTTCTTACTTTTTCACGGAGAAGAAAGACGTTAAAAGAGAAACTTCTAATTTCTCTCTTTCTCTCTCGTGCACGGCAAGTTATGCTGAAAATATCACCTTATCACAGATTACGTGCTATATATACGTATATAACCGACTTTCGAGATAAATCGACGAAGTTGGCTGGTATTAGACAAAGTAACTTACCAATGGGACACGGGTTTTGAACTAAGCGGGGAGAAAGGAGAGTTGAGAGGATAGAACGGAGGGAATTCGAGTTGCCCGGCGACAGCTCGAGAGTCCCCTTGGAAACTGTTCCTCTGTGGCGCGGACATTCGTCGAGAATCCGGGAGAACTTACTCTCTCTTTCCCTGTAGATCAAATATGCTTTTAGATATAACATTTGGACAAGTCACGACTTTATCGTCACATTATTTCCGCAACGAAGACTGTTACGGATATTTCATAAATATTATAAAAGATATATAAAAAAATTAATTTTATATATATATATACATATATATATATATTATATAACATTAAAAAGGTTGATATGAAAAGTGCTCAAAATAAATTATTCCTTTTTATGAATTATTGTCTTGGAATAACGTGTCTCTCCGTGCTAAAACCGTGAATGATTAATAACGGAAGGGTCCTGCATGGATTGAAATCCTAGAGGCTCCTCATCTCGTATATATTCTATTTTTCGAATGCCTACCGATTGAAGACTCCTTTTCTGGAGGAGAACCGGGCTTCCGTAATCGGTAGGAAGGAAAAGGAGTGGCACAATGGACCTAATTGAGTCCGAGTGCCGTAGGCTACACTGACATCGCCCTTCCCCCCTTAGCATTATTGTTATTATAAGTTAATGAAATCTTAACATTATTTTATAAAATCCTCACTCAAGATAAGAGCCTTACGCAGATACGAATATGCTGACAATGCTGACAGTAAAATCAAGAATTGTCAAAATTAATAAAATATGTAAAACGTTTGCCACTTCGACAGGAGAATTTATTAAAAAACATGGTCAATATCAATTAAGAATTTCATATCGTAGTATCGTTTGCGTATTTGCAGTAACATGTTCGACACCGACATGAATTAAATGTCGAAATGTCGCCGGTGATTTTGGCCAGCGCCGATGGCTTTTCACAAAAATAATTAGTCGTTTGTGCAATAAGTTACGGGTCGGAACGTTTAATAAACCAACGGGGGCTCGTTACGCTGGCTGACGCAAAATACCGCCATGACATCGACACGCGATATAAAATACGGAACGCTAGTACGTGCGTCGGTCTCTCTTTTTCTATTTTTTTTCTGTCTCGTCTATAACACAATGCCGATACGTTTTTAATGATTCGCGTCACGAAATACCGGTGCCGGTCACACAATGCGCCGGTCCGCGTGTAATCGTGGTTCCATTCCGCGCATAATGCCCAACAGTCACGTCGACGCGACGCGCGACTCGTCGCGACGCGGCGCGCTCGGAATCGTGGCGATTCTTTCGGTCCCATGGCACATTTAATCGTAATTTCGGTATACGGCAATTATCGTTCGTCACAAAGACAAACTGAGATGCGCCGCTACCCGTAACGAGTCTATCAAGCGTGATTTGCCGCGCGTGTTAATGTCCGAGCATTCGGCGCATGAAGTCGACCGCAAAATACGGTCTAGCCTTGTACGCATTAAACTTTTGCAAACGTATATTGGCGCAATATATAAATCTTAATTTCAGATTCTAAATATTTGAGTCTACTTATGATATTGGCATTCATCACAAAAATATATTAGATAAATAGATTGTATTAATCCACGAAATAAATACATTGTAAAGAAATAAAAGCTTAAGTAAAAATAATGTAAATAAATTACTCATCCTTCGACGCGACGTCAGTCCAGGCCTGCCTCCTCCTTCTCTTTTGTTCCTCAGTTGTCAATTCTTCATTCTACTTGCATAAAACTTGCGAAAAAATAATTAATTACAATCGCGAAATTTTGCACGATACCGATGTTTAACATTTAAGCGCTCACACCGCGCATTTTATCTTATTACGCAAAAAAAAAAAGCATGAAACTATACCCACGACGGCTCACAAATTAACGCAATGAACATTCAAACGATGAAATATTTTAATTAAACATTATAGTTTTTGTTATTTGAATTACTCGATTCAATCAACTATTATTACTTCGATCTTAAAAAATAGTAATTAGATGATATTTAAATAGATGAAAAATTTAAAGCGCTATATGAAAAAATCCGACTGCTCTAAAATAAATTATTAACAAAATTAAATATTACTAGATGTCACTCATAATTCCAATTCTTTCAATTGAAATGTTTGCTTTGATAAGTAATTGCCATTTAGTCACGCTTGCGAATCGCTAATCAAAAGAGTTAATCGCATGTGTCGATAATCGCGAATCGTGCGTGGGAAATGATCACGTTTGGCATCTTCGAGTACACATCGCGTGTCGAAGGATAATAAGACGAGGAATGACCGTCCCGTTGCCTGTTGACTCTCTCGTGTAAACATAAACAAGATGACTTTGTGTATACGTATATTGTCAAACTCGAGCACTGTTTCTTAGTTTTATTGTCATTGTGAATTTTTGAATATACTACGAGATACGCTGAATATTCAGTTTTTGCATTTATAGGTAATTGTTAATGAATAATCTCGCTTTTCGGTCTCACTTTGCGAGAAATAAGCTGCGTCTCAAGACAAACCGTGTACTATAATTAAATTGCGAGTTAATATTATTTTTTATCATATATAGTACATAAAACATAAAATTTATTCTTTCAAGATATATTATAATCAGATTTCAAAATTAGTTCCGGCTGAATTTTTCGGCAAAAATTAATATATAAATTGTATTACTCTTGTACTCAAATTTCTCGAGAGTTTTGGGACTCTCTAGAACTTATTAAATTTATAGTTCAAGATTTTAGAATGGGAAGAATCTAGGAACGTATTAGAGATTCCAAATCGATTGAAAAACAGAAAAATCGTGCGGGCCCGAAACTTTGTTTGGTATCGACGTTCGACAGACTTCCTCTCATCGGTGTCATCTCGGGAGTTTCCCGAGGAAGTAGAGGAGTAGAGGTAGGACAGAGAGAAGGTGGTTGCGGGATATTCCGGTCTTCGCGAAGATCCGGACAATGCGCCCTCGACGTCACTCTCGATGCTCGCAATGTCGATGGCGTGCGACGGGGGGACGAGGGACTTAGAATCCGGATAGCAGGAGATCGCTCGACGAGGCGTAGAAAAAGACGAGGAGCGCCAGCCATGCGGTCGCGAATGATGGAAAGCGATAGAGCCTCGATCAACAGTCAGCTGACGAGGAACGAGCATAATAGCGACGAGAGAGTGGGGAAGGGGGTGAGAAGAGCGATGTGCAGGCGAGAGGGAGGAAAGACTCTCACTTTCCTGTCGGTAGTCGACGGTCCAGATTGTCGATGGAATGCTAAACGACTCGGAATCGTTGAATCGGTATTGAACCCTCTCTCGCGAGTTCTCTCGCCCTCTCGTCGGTACTACTCACGCCGGTACTTTCCGTTCCTTCCAACGTATATCGTATATATAGCCGAGCGCTCCCGTATCGCTGATTCTGATCGGCATTTCGTACGAATTTGCCTGACGATAACGATAACGTCTCAGTATGTCGAAGTGAGAGCTTTCGGGAAACTGAACGCTTTATAATTAATATCTCTAATTAAAGGTAATTTAAATTACCTTTTATCTAAAAATATAGAAACATAATTATATAATTTCAATTTTGGAAGCTATCATTGTTAGATGTAACGTAATTACGAATGTAATATTCCAGGTATATTGCAAATGCATAGTGGTGTTGCGCACGATCGCTCGACTGTAAAATGAGGACGATGCAACGACGGATAAACCATCGAAATAATTAACTACGCGATCGTTCGCGACAGGAAGCGGGAATCTCGACTCGCTGCTCGCGCGAGGCTACCACCGATTCTCATCTCGTCCCATCGCTCCCGACATACCGACACACTGCCCCTCTTCTTCTTACATCTTCCGACACGCGGCTAGCTGCTGACGTATATACAAGTCGCTTTATCTGCGGGTGTGCGCGTGCACGCGATTGTGGAGCGCGCATGCCTCGCGCTCGCGTATTCCGTTCACTACTATCCTTGCTGTAGTATCTGATGACCTGCCCTGGGGCTGCATATGACAGCAGCGGCAGCGGCAGCGGCGGCGGCAACAGCGACGTCGGCAACGGCAGCAACGACAGCGCTGGTGGCCGGGAAACGAGGACTTCTAGGAGCGGAACCACAGCGAACGGCGGGGGTGGCTTTTGCGAAGGACATAGGCGAGGGTGGCTAGAGGGAGAATGATAAGGGCGAGGAGTGAGCCGAGGGGGCAGTGGGAGCCACGGGGGCGAATAGGAAAGGGGGGCAGCAGTCTTCATGTCATGCACTTAAATATGTACCGAGATAATGCCCGTCGAGAGGACCTACGGGGCTCGCAGGGTTCTCGAATGGAATGGAGCGTCCCGGAGTGTTTCAGACAGTTTGTTTACCACCCGAGTGTCTCTCGCCTTTCTCTCTGTCTTCCTCTCTCTCTCTCTCTCTCTCTCTCTTTCTCTTTCTCCCTCTTTCTCTTACTCTCTCGAGCTTCTCTTCTCTCTGGCGCAGAGGACCGCTCGCACTCTTCTGGACGATTGATATCTACGAATATTTGCCCGAATAGCTTTTATTCGAGAAAAAAAATGAGGCTGATTTCCTGCCATTGCTGATTAAACGCGATTAAACGACAAAATTAGCTATATCATTTTTCTTGAACAAACAGTAGAAATTTATAACAAAACCATCCATCGTACCAAAATTTAATTGTACTTTCCATGATTCGCATATACATATGCATTGTATGTAAAAGTTATATATAGTATATAACTTTATATCTTATCTCATTACAATTGAATTTCTAAAATCATTACATAATTTTGAAAAATTACATCATAACGTAATTCTTCAAAATTCATCTCTTGGAGCAATGATTTAAATAATTCCCTTTTCGCCCATAGGGAAAAGGCTACCAGTTTCCTTGCAGAAATAATGGCGTATCCGAACCTGGATTAAAACATCACACCTCCCCTCTCCCATCTTAAATGTATGCAGATCGTATACCCTCGCTGTATACACATGCGTGCGTCCACCAGAAACTCGAGTATTTATGTATTCAAATCCCCATGCTCATCGAGTGGGACGTTTGTTGGCTTTTCTAATAGAACCGTTTATTCTTGCATTAGCATATGCACATACCGCCCGGTATCGCATATGCGATATGCCGAGATTCGTCCAAGAGCGTGTGTACACACACGCGAGTATATCGATTATCGTCGTATCTCGCTTCCGTATTCCCCCTTCCCCCTTCCGAGCTGCATTTTACCCTCGCGATCGCTGGAGTTGAAACCGGTAGCATAAGCAATAAGAAATTTTGCCATAGGTCATTTGAACGTAATCCATAATTTAATTAAAGAATAATTATTATTATATTGTTAAAATCTAGAAAAACGGTAAGACAGCAATTCAGAGTAGTGTAAGATGGGCAAGTAGGGCTATTTCAATTCCTAATGTCACCTAGACTTAAAAAGTTCTTCTGTGACTTCTCGCTGAAAATTGTATGTGGAATGGTCAACGGGATTTCAACTTGGGACTCTTCCGTTTAACTAATCACTCGCGTTAGCACGGAGCCACACGTCATCCCGTGATTTCATTATCTTATACATCTACTTAATTAGTTTGCAAATCGCGCCAAAGTTTCTGATTGATAGCGTCGCGGATATCCTTAATCGACGGTTTATATTCTCTGTCCGTTCTACATTTTGCATAAAATTCATCGTTCCCCTTTCTTCGCGAAGCGATCTTCGCGACGTCGCCGAAAATGTCCTTCCACTTATTCTCACAACGCGCGGTTAACGCGCGGTATGCACGCCGGTACGGAGAGGGAGCGAGAGAGTGGGTGGCCCCAGAGTCGTTTAATTTTGTTTATGCGAGCACTTTGGAAGACGTAAACACGGTATCTCAATTCACCGGCGTAATTTCATCCCACCCGGCCGGTGCAGCTGGCTGCGTTACGATTATGGCGTAATCATATCGGATTGTTATTATGGCTGATGGCCATGGGGTCGCTGCCGCGGTAGGGTGAGCAGGCTTATCTTTGAAATACGTTGATAGGACATCCTTTCCTCGGCTCGACCTGCCTTCCTCTCCTCTTACGGAAGACTTTCGGCGCTCCTTCTCTTCTCCGGCTTCCTTCCCGCCGTATCCTCGGCGGTCGCGCACGCCATGGCTACGCTTTATCGCGGCAGGGGCGCGAGAAATTGCCTATGGATCCAGCCCCTTTCCCTCGACTTTTCGTCGCCTTCGTTTTATCTGAGATGAATTTTCAATTCGTGCCACGAATGCGCGATTTTCATGCCGGCGCGCGTCATACCGAGCGAGAAAGCATCTTCGAGAAGTTTAACGACGATACGCTTGATAGGAATCTGGATGATTAGAGTTTTTAGCATTGCGCGAGATTATAATTTTATAAAGATTGCATATGTAAAAAATGTAATTGACTTTATCGCAATTGTTGAGAGACATCTACAAGATTATACATTATTTTTACATTTTACTTTTGTCGGTGGATGAAATTTAATATCATGATAGAGTGTAGACACGCAAGAGACGTGAAGTGGCAGTAATTGCTCTCTAAAGACGTTAGCGCGTAAAAATAATATTAGAAGCCGTGGCAAACAGAACGCAAGGATCCGCCTCCTCGGCCGCAAATCCGGACTCTTTGGGGGTCGCATTGTTCTCGATCCCGCCGCCGTCGACATCATCAACGTTCTCGTCACGGTGACGTCCGTATTAGACATTAGACTACCAAATAAGTGGGTACGTTCCACAGGAGGGGGGTCGGCCGGGGGGGGATCACCCCCCATGTGGCACCCGCATGCCGCCCCCTGGGGGACGCAATCAGAACGTTTCAATCAACGGTCGCTCCGTGAACGCGGAGCGTCGGGGAAATCGGCGGGGTAGCGGTAGTTGGAGGCGGGGAGGACGTAGGGTGAGTCTCGTGATTACTCTGATAACCAACGTGCATTAAATCTTGGACCGAAGAGGGCGGAAACCCCTTCCGCTCTTTGTCGCCGAGTGGTTTTAAGGCGGTGACTCACGGGGCGCGCTTTAAAGTGGATGCGAGGGTCACGATCTTATCGCGATATCTTGTAACGACGCAGGAGATTTTCGTAGTAATTGGTTGGTCCGTTCGTTGTAGATGATTTTACACGCTCCAGTTTTCATGGATGTTCGAGGTACATGTCGAGGTACGTGCTAAAAAAGAAACAAACGAGATATCACATGTCTGCATTCAACTGAACTTAAAAACTGCAGTAATATTCTAGCTCTCTAAGTCATCTTAAAATTGAATTACATTTATCGATAAAGAAGATAATGTTAATTTCGATACAGATCGAGCGCACCTGTGCAGGTGCGAGGTTAAAAACCAAACGACAATTTACAGAATTTGGAGATCGCGTGATAGAGTTCAGGCGATTTCGCGAACGTTAGCTAAATAGTCGACGAGACGATCGGTACACGCAGACGCAAGGCAATGTTGCGCCGGTCGTTCGGTCTGCTGATCCGTGATTTCGCCGACCCACGCACACGCACACGGATCGTACGCGCGGGCGTGCTCGTAATCCGTGCGGACGCGAATGAATGGCGAATGAATGGGGCGCGGAGCGAATGACGAAAAGTTAATCACGGCTCACCATATCGTTGCGCGCCGGGTTTTCGGGGGTGTACCGAGGGACGGGGG